>JAUTDX010003312.1:0-33186 GCA_030844895.1 Ambrosia x helenae | reverse complement strand
GCTTACAAGTGCAATGCACTTCTCTATATGAATGATCAGAACTTAGAGTTTGCAAGCCATCTCTTCTTTGCACACTAGTGCAGGTTTATGTAGACTCAAAACACCAAAAAAAAAAATGAAACTGTTGCAGGCTCTTTAATTCGTGATTAATCATCAATTAATCACGCTTAATTACCATTAACTGCAACTTAAGTCTAGTAGTTGAAACATTTTTCTTGGAAGCTTCTTCTAGTTAACAATTAAAACAAACGGGTAGTAAAAACCGTGTCGCGCGACCCGGGTTTTCGAGCTGCATTCGTGTCCGCAGATGCGGGCGTCGCATTGGTTCAAGAATTTTTCCCGAACCAGAACCCATTTTTGCATCCCCCCTGCGCGCGCGGGTAGGTGCCAGTGTATAAAGTAACTTAACATTTTACTTCCTTCCATTGGTTTTCCTTATAAACCCATCACAATTTCATCTCCCACCAATGTGGGACAAACCAAACTCACATTCACACAAAATTTCCAACAATTAATCTTTATAAAAACAAATAACATGAAATTGTATGTACTCACTACTCATAGTAAGTTAATTTTTTTAATATAGTAAATATAGCAACAATAATATGTATAAGTAAATAAAAAACTAAAGAGAATATTGGTTAGTGCAATGATAAATGATGAGAAAATCGAAGAAAGAAAAAACCAAGAATTAATCCCTATGTATGTAAAATCGAAAACTCAGAATTAATCCCCATGTTTCTTTAAATAAAATCCCAAATTAAAAACAATGGGAAAAAATTATGTATACAAAAATAAACAATAGAAAGGATTCAAGATCCATTGTGAAAAGGAGGGCCAAGTTGCAGAAGGGGCACCAACACAGTGGGGTTTATTATGTTATCCTTCAAGAAGACCTCATGACTCATGAGGAGCTTTAAATTCAGCTCGTATTTTCATGACTTTTATATTACTTTTTTACTGACCCCAATGTGTAAATTGTAATTACATTCAATCTTAAATTAAACAATGAATTTTATGGTACTATTCGGGCTTAAAATATTATGTCGGTATTGTTTTTTCGCAAATGGAGCATAAGCTTTTCTTTGAAGCAAGAGATGTTTGTCTCTCCTCTCTATTCTACTACAGTAATAATTGCTTGCTACGCAAGTTACCATTTTACCAAATTACCATGCATTTGAATAAAATACGCCCTCCTTCAAAGCGTTGTCCAATTCCAACAACCACCTAAGTTGGGACTCATTCTAAATAGATAGGGGAAACAAGATATATATGTATGTATTATGAAATAAAAGAAAATATTTGCAATGGTGAAGACACTTGCCGAGTATGTTGTCTCGGCTCCTCTCGCTCCCTTATTGAAGCCTGATAATGGAATTCGGCCCATTCCCTGTGGGGGAATTTGGCGAAGTTGGTTTCTAAGGTGCAATGAAAAAGGTTGGGAAAGACATTGCCCAGTACCTGGGGGACTTTCAATTTGGAGTGGGGGGTACCAAATGGGGCAGAGGCGGTGCTTTACAGTGCCAATAAGTTCCTCAACTCTTTTAATGCGGATGGTTCCTTGGCTCTTCTTACAGTAGACTTCTCTAAATGCCTTCAACATGGTCGACCGCACAGCCTTTCTCCGAGAGGTTCACCAGCGGTGCCCGTCTATTTATCCGTGGGTCCAGTTCCTTTACGCCCCTACTAGGCTGTATGTGGTTAATGATTGTATTGGGGCTACTACCGGAGTGCAGCAAGGAGATCCTTTAGGGCCCCTTTCTTTGCTCTTGCCTTACACCCCCTTATCACGAGGGTTTAGGAACATTGTAACCTCCCGTTTCATGCTTGGTATTTGGACGATGGGACGATTATAGGCAACACAGCTAAGGTTGCTAAGGCTTTAGACATCATCAACGTGCATGGGCCATCTCTGGGGCTTCACCTCAACATTAAGAAAACAGAGGTCTTTTGGCCGACGTGTGACAGGCTGAAAGTTTTAGGACTGGCTTTTCCCGAGGGAGATTGGTAGACCAGAGAGGGGGTTAAGCTCCTTGGTGGGCCGGGCTGTTAGCCGAGATCCTATCTTTATTGGGGAGTTGGCAGGGCGGCGGGCCACGGTTGCGGTTGACCTTATGAAACTCCTGCCCTGCCTTAGGGATCCCAAGTGAACTCCTCCTGCTTAGGTCATGCATGGGGGTCGCTAAGTTACTTTTTGGGTTGCGAACTTGTCAACCACACTTGATGGTGAATGCGGTTTCCCTTTTCGATGATGGCCTCCGGGAGGCTATTGAAGATACAGTTGTGTGTGGTGGCCCCTTCATCGGGGACCTCCAGTGGTGATTGGCATCCTTGCCGATGCATTTGGGTGGTTTGGGCCTCCTTTCAGCTCGAGATGTTGGGGTCTATGCCTTTGTGGCGTCTAGAGCACAGTCTTGGAAACTTCAGGATCATATCCTTCGAAACAGTGGGGTCATTGGGCTAGACCCGTACTATCAACAGGCGATCGAACGCTTAAATGTCTATCTCCCGGACTTTGATATTGGCGGTTTTTCTAATAAGGACAGCGCCCCCTCAAAGCCACAAAAAACTTTGGCGAATGCTCTGTTTACCAAAACTGCTCAGAGCCTGGGAGAAGTTTTTGAGTTGTCCTCCCGCCAGATGGCGGTGATTGAATGTCTGAAGGGTCCTCATGCTCAGGATTTTTTGACGTTATCCCGATTGAGGGTTTGGGTCAATGCATTGTCCGCAGTGGAGTATAGGGCCATACTCAAATACCGGTTGATGATCCCTATGTACCCGGAAGATGAAACATGTCCCATCTGCCGTAAAGCTTGCATGGATAAATATGGAGAACACGCAATTCATTGCAAAGAGCTCCCTGGTTTCAAATACCGGCATGAGTGGGTAAGGACGTTTTGTGGGACATGCTGAGAAGAGCTGGGATTTCTGCCAAAAAGGAGGCCCCTGTAAAATTTTATCACAGACCCCGCGGAAGGGAGATCAACCTGCGACCAGCGGATCTACTTGTCTTTGGTTGGGAGAGGGGGAAACATCCTTGCGTGGACCTCACAGGGGTATCTCCTTTGTTTGGGTTAAGGGAAACAACGTTTTTAGCAGGGCAAACATCGAGAAAGGCGGAATTGAAGAAAGTAGAAAAACATGCCAAAGCTTGTGCAGAGAACCAACATGTCTTTATTTCCTTGGCCTTTGATACCTTTGGCTCCCTAGAGCCAGAAGCTATTCGTTTCTTCACTAGGGTCCAATGGGTCGTCCACAACAATAGTTCATCTCCAATGGGGCAAGGATTTGTCTTTAGTAGACTAGGGTTCGCAATTCAGAAAGGGTGGCGGCACAGCTTGTTGCCTGTCTACCTTCTATTGTGATGTAACTTTCGTATTTCGTTTTTAATATTATTTTACTAAAAAACGATAAAAAAATGGTGAAGAGGCATAATAGCTTATGCTCGGTCCTAATTATAAACTCCGGCCATCACCAAGGGACGAAGCTCTCCAAAGGGATGGACGTCATCGTTAAGGACCGGAGCAAGTACACTTGACCCTCGGAGGTCAATAGACTCCGAAGGAAAGTACAAACACTCCGAAGTAAAGTACAACCTCCTTTGACCACTATAAATACCCCTCATAAAGTACAAATCCCACATGAATGCACACACTCCGAATTACACTTTCTCTCTCTAAACAAATGCTTATCCTCACGCCGAAGAGGGATCAAAGAGAGGCCCTCCCTCCTCCTCGGTGACAAGATTCTTTACTATGTGTAGGTCTCTTCAAGGCTTACAACTTACAAGATCTGATTGGTTCACCCTGTTCTGAGCTTACTTACAGATTCAGTCATCTCTTGGATCTTCAAATGGTCATCATCATCATACTCAGTTTATCCCACCTATAGCAAAGTTAAGGTAGGATCTTCAAATGGTATCACTTGTAATCACATAAAAGTTGTCACCATAACCAACAATTAAGTCTTGACACGCCAAAAAAGTGGAAATTAAATATGGAAGGTAATTTTGATAATTGCCTATCTTTCTTATGAAAAGTTGAAATTCCATCAAGCTAGTGAAGGATTCTCTAATTCCAATAAATGGTAGAATGTTTTCCAACTCAAGTTTCATTGTGTACAAACAAAACATATTTCTAACAGATTTTTTTCCCAGTTCCAATTTCTACTGATTCTACGAACCAAGCGGGGCCTTATTCTATAAAATCGACGTTATGTAAATATTTCGTTCAATAAAATTTGAACCTTCTAGTAAGAACAATGTGTCTGTGCTTTCTAACTATTAAAGCATATTGGGTTGAATCGAGAAATAAAATAAATGCGAGTGACTTAATTGAAAAAACTTTTAAAACTTAGTAACTATTTTGTAAAAGGGGTAACTTTGTAGAATAGTAACTAACTTTTAAAAAGTGTTCCACCACTCAAATTTTCACGTTTTATATTAACTAGAAATTTTTCATCGATTTGTAGGTAACTATGATAATGTGGGGTTTTTTTTTCCTATTTATTAATGCCGACGTTAAGTGATAATGTGGATTTTAACATATATATATTTTTTAATATAATTAACATGTTAGTTTTTTTTTAATACAATTACATATATTAAAAATTTTGACCCTGACATTTTCTCCTTCATTTCATTCTTAACACATATAAAATTTTACATTACTAGATTTGAATGTTAATTGATCTAGTTAGGACAAAAAGAGTATGAATGACATAATTAAAACAGTTTTAAAACTCGGTTATTATTGTCATGAAATATTCTCAAAATAAAAACAATCCAACATTGTTGATCCACTGTGTAACTTACTTTTCCACACTAGGTTATCCCTGAGAACTTCCCGGGATACAAAAATCTAATATGAAGTGATAAAATTGTGTACCATAAAAAGAACATGTCGTTTCTTTCAGAAGAAAAAAAGAAATTTGTAAAGGATCAACATTCGAGAACTCATAAAATGTAAATTCTACGGGTGCACCTTGCTCGAGTGAAGTCTCTATACAACTTTATCACTTCCTTTAAGATACTCTAACACTGCGATGTGAGACTGGGAAAATAACAACCAAATTGATATCAAATAATATGTCATGATAATGATGATGACAAGCGATTTAATGTATAAAATGAGCATATGTGAAAGAATACATACTTGTTCAAACTTTATTATGGATAATACAATCGATCACCTTGGGTGACACCGAATAAAAGAATCAATAGGTAAGTAGTGAAGATCCATTTTGAAGATAAATAAAAATGATCTAACTGCTATTGACTAAAAAGATTGTAGGGTTGTAACTTTTCATGTATCCCAGCTATTTTTCTCTACTCATATATAATCTAATTAAGTATCTAGAGTTAATTACACGAATGGTCCCTATGATCACAAAAATATCAAATGCATTCTCATTCATTTGGCAACTAAAGATTTTTGCGCACGGTTGAACTTATGGAACGCCCGCCGGACCTGCGGGACCCCCCAAAGTGAGTTTCTCTTGTTGCGTTCGTGCATGGGGGTCGCCAAATCAGTGTTCGGGAACGGGACTTGTCAGCCTGAGCATGTTAAAGAGGATGTGTCAATCTTTGATGCAGGCTTGCGTGGGCGGTTGAAAACATTGTTGTCTGTGGAGGGGCGCACTTTGGGGACCTCCAGTGGAGGTTAGCATCCCTTCCTATGCGATATGGGGGTTTGGGGCGCATTCGGCAGAGGACGTCTCAGCATATGCTTTTGTTTTGGCCTAGTCGGGTAAATAGCAAGGCCACATCTTGTGACGTGCTGGCATGGTGGGAGTGGATCCTGATTACACCGTTACACTTGATAATATTGGAATCTGGAACTTGATCTAGGTGGTTTTACTGATAAGGAGACTGCCCCAAGAAAACTCAACAAACATTAGCGAGTGCTTTTTACGGTAAAGATGTTCAGGATATGGAGGAGCGGTTTTCTTGCATGTCTCCAAGGGGCCCGTGCTCAGGATTTTTTGACTGTTGTGCCTATTGAAGGACTTGGGAAACGGATGTCAGCGATTGAATATAGGGCCGTCCTCAAATACCAGCTTATGATACATCTGTTCCCTCCAGATGAACCATGCCACACTTGCAAAAAGGCCTGCTTAGATAGGTTTGGCGAACATGCCCTTAACTATAAAGAATTTTCAGGGTTCAAGTATCAGCATGACTGGGTTAGAGATGTTTTATGGGATGTGCTTAGACGAGCTGGGATCTCTTCCAAGAAAGAAGCCCCTGTTAATTTTCCGACTGACCCACGTGAGGGGAGATCTACCCTGCGTCCTGCAGACGTCCTTGTGTTTGGCTGTGTGAAGGGCAAGCATGCATGTGTCAACCTCACTGGGGTGTCCCTATTGATGGGCTTGCGAGACAGCGACTTTGTTCCAGGGCAGGCGGTTTTGAGGGCGGAAACTGGGAAAGTCGCTATGCATGAGGCAACATGTTTAGAGAATCAACACGCCTTTGACACATTTGGATCCCTGGCCACTGAGGCGGTTCGTTTCTTGGAGCGAGTGCAGAAGGTGGTCCACAGCAACTCGCAGAGTCCTAGAAATCAAGGGTTTGTGTTTAGTAGAATAGGCTTTGCAATTCAAAAGGGGATAATGGCGCAACTTATTGCTCGCTTACCCACTATCCAGATGTAATTTGTTGTTTGTTTAGTAATATTGAATTTCAAAATCCAAAAATTATTCATACTCTTTTAGCAACAAGATATAAGAATATTTTACCAGGGCAGTTTCATATATTCCTTTTACAAAATAACACATATTTTAAACTTGTTTTAAGAAACATATTACAAACTAAATCGAGGGGACATATGAAATTCCTCATTCCTCATTCCTCATACGTGATAAAACCAAATTTAATTTAACAGGAAGCTAGGGTACAAACTGAAAAATCTAAGATAGAGAACACACTATTTTACCAAACATAGACACACAACATATGAGGATTTGCAAACCATTTTCCCAGTTAACTGTACAACAACAATTCAAAGTTTTGTAATCTAACCAAGTGTGGAAGCATTGGATCGATCCAACAAGAACCTGTGGTTTCTGCAGCCACACATACACAAAAGTGGCAGTAATGACAATATGAAAGATTTGTCACAGGATTGCATCAAAACAAGGATTATTCACGTGGTTTGAAATGGCTTTTTCCGTTAAAAAAATGGATACAAATGAGTTGTATGTTCCGGGAATGGGAATGGACCACCGAAAAACCTGAGGCCAAGTCAGTTTCGCCACAAAACAAATATTGGAGTAGTCACACAAAGTACCATTCACGTTTGTGAGTAATTCTGATGCCGACTGAACACTGTTATAAGTTGATTGAGTTTTAATGTATTCAGGAATATTTAAAGTGAAAAATAGCTAAATTTAAAACAGTGATGATTATAAGCTTTTTTTTACGCATATAAGGCCGTTCGATATACTCCTATACAGTGGCGAAGCTTGACCAGAAAGTTCGGGGGGTCGGAAGTCCCTAGTTTCGGGAGGTCGAAACCCTATATTTTCAAAATTTTCTATACGAATACTATATAATCGGAACTTCTGCGCGAAAATCCGGGGGGGGGGGGGGGGGTCGGCCGCCCCTCCCCGCCCCAACTATGCTGCGCCACTACTCCTATACCATTCATTCTACGTAGACATCTTTAACACTCAGACCACCCATAACGCTCTTCACACCCTTCAAAGAAATGGTCCATCTCCATTAACGCCCCTCAAAAATAAATGTTGACCTAAGATTCTTTTACGGTTATTAACGCGTTAACGAATGACTCTTTTAATGCTCTTGACGCCTATGCGGGAGTGGTATTTAACACCCTTAACTACACATGTCATCTATAACGAATGAAAGCGTTAGAGTATACCCCATGGTCTAAGCAGTCCAACACTCCAACCCTTATTATTTGCACAATTTCATATGATTTTCACTATTAAAATTATCGGCTTATCTATAATTAAACTTAAGATGTGCTTAAATTACATAACGCCAAAAACTATTTGATTCATCTTGGGACGAGATCGTTCAATAGCTCTTGATAATAATTTCTACTTTTAATTTCATTATTATATAAGTTTCATACTTTGTTGGAGAAAAGCCGGATTCAAATTCTTTTTACATACATTTTCTTTTACATATTTTAAGTGTATATCTAGGTTAAGTTATTCTACATAGTGTAACAAAATGAGAATGATACAAAAAACACAATAGATCAGGAAATATGACACAATGAACCACAAAATATAACACAGTGCCAAAAAATATAACACAATGCTGAAGATAAAAGACACAATGAATTGAAAAAATGACACAATGATTAAAATAAGAAAAAGACATAATGGTACATTAATGACACAATGATATAACGCATATTCTAAAAACTACAAGCTAAAACCCCAAAAAACGAAGACATAAAAACTAACGTCGTAGGGTTCAATAAGACAGTTCCAATGCCGCTTGAATGAGTTCAATTGGAGTCCGTTTGATACCATTCCTACGGCTTCCTACTTTTCTTTCACTGTGTATTTGATTACTATATTATAAATTATTTCCCAATGACTTTTTAAAACATAATAGGTACAAATTTAGTGTTTAAGGTACAAAAGACAATGAACATGTTAATTACTTTTTAATGACAAATTTGCCTTTTAACCAACCTCATTTAATAAACCTCGTTTAATTAATACATTATTAAATTCACTACATTATTAACTATTTAAATAAATATATCTATATTACTTTAAATTTGTATTTACTATTAATACTATTTATATTAAGACATTGTTACTTTCATTATATTTTCTGATGAGGGCTGTGATGGTGGCATTAGGTTTTCTGACTCTGACGAGGCAATACTGGAGTGATTGAAGCGTATGGTGACTTTGAGGTACATTTATATTTTATCAATTTCAGTTTACATATATCATGCATATAATGTTTATATCTTGACTTCTAAAACCGAATAATGTAAAGTTACTTACCACTATCATAGGATATGGACTATGTGGGGCACTAGATAGATAACCATATTAACCATTATACGTTAAAATAATGGTAATTAGTGCTTACTCAAACTTATGCAGCCATTAGAATAATTTGATATTTGTATTAGGTGTATAATTGTATGATGCGTATTGTGTTCACGCCGCAACGCGCGGATTTTCCACTAGTGTTTTATAAAGTTTGAGGCGGGTGGATGATGAAAGATTTACATATTAGATCATTTCAACGTATAACTAATGTACGCGTGTAAACGAATTAAATGTTTAGTGAATTGTTTTTTTTAACGATCAACAAATTCCATTCCACCAAACGCTAGCGGGGGGTACTAGCAAATACACCAATACATCACCAAACCAACAAAAAATATAGCAGCAAAAAATACAGCAACAAAAACATCACCATCACCCACCGACTTTACACAGATTAAAACTATTCCAAATCACCCAATCTAAATTTGTTGCTTTCGCCCTTGACTTGACCCAGAAATGGCTCAAAGCTTTTATGTCACCGATGATCTTATTAAGGGAACATTGCTTTTGGTTGAACACCGTCTCGTTCCTAGTCTTCCATAGGCACCATAATGTAGTCAAACACACACCATAGAACGCTTTTCTTCTCTGGCCGAACAACCCAAACATGACTGCATACCGAAAATATCCCTGAGATGAAAAACAATAAACGGGCTAATGCTGCACCATTGGGCCACGATCTGCCAGACAGACTGCACGAACTAACAAGCGATGAATAGATGCTCTAATGTTTCAGGAAAATCTCCACATAACGGACACGAATCTCGACCCACATTAACATTCCTCCTAGTCAAAGCGCATTTTGTTGGAAGACGATCAAGATCAGCTCGCCAAGCAAGAACCTCCACTTTCTTAGGAACCCACGAGTTCCTGGATAGAACATATGAAGCCAGGACAAATCTGCATTCTTGAATGGGCGACTTTAAATCACCAACAGAAAAAAGGTTACGAGATTGCACGAACCAGACCCAACCATCCTCCCTGCCTGAAAGCTGTGGAAGAATAACCCTGTGACCCAGATCAGCCAATTCAGCAGCTTCCACCCCTGCATTTATGTCCCTTTTCCAGTCCCACGCCCAACCGAGCCCCGACTATAAAACCCGGTCTGCAACAGTAGCAAAATTTATTTCGTTCCCACCAAAATAGCGCAGGAAAGGCCTCCGCAAGAGGCTCATTTCCCGACTCCCGCCCAGCAGTCTAGCCAAGTATACGTCCAACCCGTTTGCCACCACCCTTTTTATTGCCCTACCTACATCCACCCCGATTTGTTTGAGCACATGTACAGATGTTGCAACCTGCTTCCAAGGACCGGTAATAGAGAGTCTATGTGGTATAGAATTCCAATTCCTTGAGGAGTGATGTAATGCCCGAACAACTTTCCTCGAAAGACCATTTGAATCCATCTTAAACGCCACCACCATTTAGCCATCATTGATTAGTTTGCGTCTTGAAGGGATCCGAAACCAAGTCCACCATACTTTATAGGAGACATAACCTTTTGCTAAGCCACCCAATTCATTTTTGCCTTCTCCTCCGAACCACTCCAAAAAACACTTGCCTCAAAATAGGAATTATCAATAGAAAATATTAAATGTGAACGCTCAAATACAACTTTGTGAAACCCATGGCTTCGTCTACAATCATCTTTGGCAATAAATTGGCTATTTGAAACCGTTAAACCCTTTAGATGTATTATGCCCGAGACGATTTGTCACACCCCGCCAAGGCGGAAACACGGGGATGTGATTCAAAAGATTTTCAAGCACAAGGTTCGAGCAACACATAAGATGTAATTTTAAACGAAACCATCAAGTGATAACCATTGTCATACATAATTAAGAAAAACATAACATTGTCTGAAAATCATTGTATCAAATACCGAAACATGACATGACCAACATTATTGAATTTTAACGGTGATGGTACCACTATGTGCATGCTCAAACCTCTCTCCCAAGTCCCCGCTCCTCATGGTCAATTACCTGAAAAACATGCATAAAAGATTTGTCAACATAATGTCAGTGAGTTCACAGGTTTTAATGTACTATGTAAAGTGCTCGTGAAATCCGTGTATGACCAATCATAGGCTAGCTAAGCGAATGATTACTGTGCAAACCATGAGTCTCATAACCAAACTTCTTGACTGTTGTGCCTCGCGCATTGTACAATAAAGACAACGTATCTATAGTAGAATACTAACACTCTCTTGTTTGTAACCAGTTAGAGCGACTAACCAAGAGCAGGGGTATCGACCCAATAGATCTATATAAGTGTTCCATGGCTACTGTTAGCTAATGGTTACAGTGTAAATGTAAGTACGAGGACTGTTGAGCCCATGAACCAAATATCTCATGTTATACATGGCAGTCACGATAGAATATCACTCAAAATGTAATGTACTAGAAATGTAGCATGTTTATCCCCCAAAAATGGAAATAGTAGAATGGGTCCGTGAAACTCACCTGTTGTCTGGAAAATGTGGTCTGGTAAAGCAGAGAAGTGAGGTAACTATCGCCCCGACAATGATTGCCCTATGATTATCAAGGACATGGTAAGTTGTACGTTCTTTGTCGTTTACCATACAAGTTGTTCACCCGACTTGTGGACCCTTGTGTCAGTTATATGAGGGCCATGGTTCGTACACATGACAATTATTACATGTTTCATGTGTACTTTGTAAAGTGTACGGTTTCGTGAATCTCGGGCGTCTTATTGTGAAAACGTATCTATGGTTAACAAAACGGGCCCCACACGTCATTATGGGTAATATAATATTCCCCAATCTAACATGTGTGGTGTATTTGTGGAAAAACCAATGGTTTAACATATGTTATGTTATATTGTAGTGTTAAACTAGTTTTAACATGTGTTTGATACCACTTAACGTATGTTTATCTTACTAGCCGAAATTTTTATATGACTAAGTGGCTCGAATCCGATTGTTTAACATATCAAAATGACTTACTAGTGACAATCAATGTACAACCGAATGTTTATAAGTGTGTGTTAGTGCATTTACATGAAATCGTGTGTAACTATATAAACATAATATCACATAACTTCGGGTTTAAACATACACATGTTTTGGTTATAAAATCGTTTATAGTGTTCTTTATCCAAGTCTTTGTGCTCGATTGTGAACTCGTGAGTTGATGTGTCAAGTATATATGTGCTTCCTTGTAGCTGTGGGCTTGTGTAGTGCACATGTACATACGTATAAGTTCAATGTAGATGCATACATGGTAGTGGTCTAGTGCGTGTGTTCCATTTACAAGTTTCGACATGTATGTGTGTGTGATCTAGACCGATTATTATTTAAAAGGGTTGGGGATCGGGTGAGCTATGATTAGGGCCGATTATAATAGAGAAAGGGACAAAGTGTTCAAGTAGTTAACTCACCTTGGGTGTATGTAGGCCGAGGCTTGTGATTCCTAGTCGATTCCTTCAAGAGTGATGCTAGAAGATGGCTTGTGAGAGACCTCTTTGATTGTTCTTGAGTGGGTTCTTCAGCCGAGAGGTAATCAAGAGAAAGAGAGTGAGCGTTGTTTAGTTTTGTGGTGTGAATCAAACTAATGGAAGCCTCCTTTTATACTACATCAAATGGCAACCTTTTCACCTCAGTCTTTGGAGCTTTGATCGTACCTTCCATCCTTGTGCAATTCCTTGACTTAGTGTGATGGAGATGGGTGCTTGTTGAACTCTTGGGATTCGGCCGAGGTTAAGGACAATAGGGATCTCCTTGTTTTGGACAATATCATGTCTAGGAGGATAGTATGTTGTCTAATCAAGGCCTAATTATGTATAAGGGAGGTTATCTTGTCCCTTAGTGCCATGCATGGACATAATAGATAAAATCCATTAATAATCATCAAACTTGGTGAGGTTGTTGTACTCCATGGCTGCCACGATAAAGAGAAAGGGAAAAGGAATGTGTGTGTGTGTGTGTGTGGCTATATGTGGAAGTTCTAGTTCCATAGGAGGTTGCTACCATAGTTGTCATGGGTTATTTGGTATAACAGAATGATAGGGACTTTTGCTTGATCTTATTTGCGGCCGTGAGGTGTCAAGGGAAGAAAAAGAATTTTATCTTGTGCAAGTACAAGATCTTATCATGGTGTCATCATGGGTGTTATGCCATTTTCGACTAGGTGGAGGTTTGTTTGTTTGTGTTGTGTAGCATTCGGCCAATTAAAGGGAAAGAAGTAGGATGTTTTGGGTAATGATCATGCATGGGGAAGATATGATCATAAGGTAAAGGCCTAGATAGGTGTAATGTAGGATGAGTTGTGAGTTTGTCTTGCATTAGAAGGTTCCAAATTGTCTTATGTTGTCACCAATAAATCAAGTGCAAGTGTGGTGGTGTGGATGTGTGTTTCGGCCGAGAAAGAGGAAGAGGAGAAAAGGAAGTGGAGTTCACCATCTCATGATGTCATGGTTGATTGTTTCCATTTTGGTGAAATCCATGGAAAAGACTTGTTCATGGACATCCTAACTTGTTGTTTCTTGATGTATGTAATCGCATGTATGTATCTATCTAAAGTTTGTCTTTAATCACACATGTATATATATACATATATATAGTCGAATGTGGGATCACATGGTGTGTTATTGTCATCCATTAGCTATCCATAGGAATGGATTAACATGCGTGTGTGTATGATATAGGATGTTGATAACATGTGTATTTGTAATAACATTGATCATGAAGTAAATACATATGTTAATTGAGGTTAAACATGTGTTGTTGGATGGTGTTACCACATGTTTGTATTTCGGGTAATTTTTCATGACCTTACGTGTGTTATTTTCATAAAACATCTTGTGAATTACTCGGATTTGGGTGGAATTGTGTAGTTTCCCACTTTGGTACTGTCATGTGTACTGTTGTTTTGTTCCTGTGCGGTAATCGGGTATCCGGTTGCTCTCTGTTGAGCGTGTGATTGACTTGATTGTTCAACGCCAATTGTCTTGGATATTTCGGGGTTGTATGCGTAAACGGATAATCTATTGCATTTCTACAACAATTATGGCTTTACTAGACTTGGGGGGGGGGGGGGGGGGTAGGTATAGTGTGTGCAACAGGGTCTAATATGCACATGAAATGACAATAATAAGTGAAATGTGTACGGACGTTGACCTGAATTGTTGACTGGTGTCACACGATTATTACTCCTTCAAAGACCTTTCACCTTTTAACCGCTTGTAGCATTAAACCGATTTTTTTGTTCTCTTTGATATCTATTTATAATGGTATACTCTTGATGTTAGTCAATCTGTTTATTTTTATTCTAAGAATCTCGATATCCATGTATCTTGCGAACTGTTGTCGAAAATTATGGTGATCGGCTGCCAAATACCATCGGAAGTCTGGAACCACTACTAGACGAAAATCGTTGCACTGCTAGTGACTACGTATATCACCATTTGAGCCTTCGTCTACGAATTGTTAGAACTCAGAAATAAGTTATTTTAAATTTGGAACTTTATTGTTTGTGTGAGATTGCTAGAATAATTAGATTTCATGCAATTGGAAGAAAGAAGATGGAGTTTTGTTTCTTGAAAATTGTAGTATCTTCTTGTCAGGTTACATCATCCAATACATACATATTTATATATTAATATTAACTTTTTTACAAATCAGTAATTTCAATGGAATAAACAAAGGGTTAATGAAATAAATTATTTTTAGTACGAGTATTTTTTGTGTTGACTGTGTAAAAGTTTTTTCATATAATAAACAAAGTATGTAAAACTACGATTTTGAGTATAATTTATAAACAACTCAATTTACTAGAACTAATCACAAAGAAAACAATTCCCAATGCTAATTAGTTAGGATTAAGATGTTAGCAAAAGATGTTAGAATTATGTAATTTCAACAAATAACATACGGATGCCTGACCCCTTTTTCTTTTAGTATCTTAATAATTGTTTTTCCTTTTGTTTTTGAATGGCTAATTGGAATCTCTCACGGATCACTGGAGTATCATTGTGCCATCAGTGTTACTACGCGATCATATTCTATCACCAAATCACCAATTCAGAAGTAAACTTATAATTATGAGAAAACCCATTCTGATATATAATGTGCACTCCACTAGACTCTTGATTAGTAATTCGCTCACAATTAATTTACTAAAATATTAATTTCCAAACTGTCAATTGCTTGTATTAATATTTGATACCTTGATTTTTAATAACATAAATTCTATAAATATAATTTTTACGTATATTAATCCGTATTTTAATGACATAAGTTTTATTGTATCAAACGAGGCACGTATGCTTGTAAATTGTCTACCCCGTTACATTGCGCGGACTCCCTCCTAATATATATGTGTGTGTGTGTGTTTGTTAATCGTGCATATAGAATATCAACAAATGAACATAAGCAATCACGAATACATTCATTTTTCTTTAGTGAACAGAATGATCAAGAGAATTCATTTGTTTACGTAAGCGTGTTTATATTGATGTTCGTTTGTTTGTTCGGTTAAAACTAAACAAAGGAATATGGACGGACACACTCATTCATATTTATCCGGTTCGTTTACAAGCCTACAGAAAACTACAGTGAGATACTTAACATTTCAACTTAATTTACTAACTTAAAATGCGTTTTATATTGCTAACATCATTTACTAGTCTGCTTGTGAGATTTTTTATCAAACAGCGAGAACTCGAACGTGAAACGATCAGAACTAAAATTAATATTGTGATTAACTACAGATAATATGAAAGACAAACCATATTAGATGATAAATATATAAAAGAAACAAGTCGTGTGTCTAATTTTTAAAGTTATTTTATAATAAGAAAAAAGGGGTTATAAAGTAGCAAGACAAGACGTACCTAAACCTCTTAGTTTTGTAAAGATACCTGGAACAAAGGGAAGTGAGATATGGAAAAGGTTGAAGCCTGAAAATAAGGGCTGTTTTGGTTCAGATGTAAGTAGATAACTAAAATAAATATTAAACTAATATGGTTTAGTTTTTCTTTGATTCATTTGTGGAATGTACACAGGATTTGGTCTTTCTTTTTGAAACCCTACATATGCCACCACTTTCACCTTCTTTTTGTTATTATTAGTATTCTTATTGATTACAAATAAAACAAATTACAGATCATGAACTCAAATGATACCATGGTTGTAGAATAATTTATTAATCATTGTTTAACTTTTAAACTATTACGGAGTATTATGTATCTTTCTCATTATAATAATAAGTCATTTGTTTTGAGAAAGTACCAAAAGAACTACGTTTCGTAAATAAAAAAACAGTTAACTTCAGTTACAAAGTAACTAATTTTGAACTACATCACCTAGCTTTACATATTTAATAAACACGATCTTAAGCTTTCAAAGAATGCGTTAGAGGTGAGTAGAAAAAAAAAAACTAATAAATAAAAATTGTAAGTAAATCAAACAGTCGCAAATCTAATGGTTACGCTTTAGTTTAGCTATAGTTATATGTTAGTTTGCATTGTTTAATGAAAGTCGTCGTTAAAAAACGAAGATGCTATAGTTATATGTGTATTCGATTCCACCCCAAACTAATTGAAATGAGCCGTCATTAAAAAATAAAAACCCATAATTTATATAATTCTTTTTGTAAGCTATATGTAATATTCCAACAAACTTTTGTTATAAGTATTATATTAGTTGTCTGCTTTTGTAAATGATATTTTTTCATTTTGTTCAAAACATGATTCGATCGATTAATTAACTAGACTTTAGTTGAGCTAGCCATGGAACCAAAGATTAACGAATTAACTGAACCAGTTTACCTTAGAAAATAAACCATTCCATCGAAGTTGATTAAGGCCACAAAGGGTGATCATTAGTTCATTACACATCACTATATTACTAAACATTCAACCAATCAACATGTATCACCTCATTTCTTTGCATTTTATCACATCCATCTTAAATCACAAGATTTAGTGATCACATCCATCACTACTTTTGTTTTTTTTTAATCTTTTTTAATAAACTAAATTCAACATTTTTTTAATTAAAATAAAAAAGTAAAATTAAATAAAAATATAAATTTAAATAAAAAATACAACCTAAAAGAAAAAAACCTCAAATTTATAACTAAAATAAAAACAACTCGTCATTGGAATCGGGTAATTGGATATCTAAACCACCAACATGTTCCGTTAGATCAAATTGTAGTCAAAAGTGCGTGTTTCATTCCTCAACTCCAAAATAATATCTCACTAATTAACGGGTACCTATGTCGGAGGGTCCATAACGTAACTTGGCAATACTGCATGTCCATATTTCTTTAAGATCATACTGTGCAATATGATACACATGTACACAATACTCCTTATTTTCGCTTGATTAACCGCACGTACCGGTCGATCAACTATACGTCATCTACCTTTCAAAACACCAAATACGTACTCATTCAACGTCTTTTCTCGCCGATTCCTGTAACTTCTTAAGCATATCGGCATTGTACTTTGGTTTTGAAAAAAGTAGTCATTCATTAGACTTCATTCGCCCCTAACCAATCACAATGTACATTTTTTTCTTTGATCGTCTTGGTCTGCAAGTTCTGCGGCTTGGAAACATGTTGCAAAAAATCGAGCGTAAGAACCCGTCGAGTTGGACAAACTAGGTGAGTCGAGTGGAAACATACTCGGACACTCCATTTGATTTTATTTATTTTGATTGAAATGTAGGTGTGTTGTATGTGTTTTTGAGTGGTGTGAAAATAGGGTTAAAATGTGGTGTATATAAATAGGGTAAAAAATAGATTTTTAACCAACGGTCTCATGATCACTGAAGCCCACAACAACTAAATTTCTCAACATCACGCTCGCGATGTATATCATGAATCGTGATGTATTTGTTCTATCACGGAGGGAAGGATCAATGTTCACAGGCATCACGAGCATCGCGGGAGTCCATCACCAACCGTCTTGTCGTGTGTGCCCTAATTATGAATATATAAAAGTCAAAACACCATTAATAGATACTATCCATCGAATTCCATGGTAATTCTTTCATCGGTGTTTGCATGTGACCTTTGAATGTATTTATTGTGTATTTAACAATGTAAACTAAACAATGCGCGCACATTTAAAAACTATAGAAGATCTTTTTACAATAATCTTTCTCTATATTTTAGCATATAAACACTACCTTACTTTTCTTATTTATACATGAAAAGTAGCCGTTTATTTGATAAAAGGTGTGAAAAGGCCATAAGCCTGCAGCTTTCTTTGAAAAACATCCTGCTTTGCTTGCTTATTTATGGGGCTTCTTTAATTTTTTTCTCACTCGCTTCCCTTCCATACTTGCAACGTTCAGTGGATCCAATCTTTTATTGAAAACCTACGTGTTTTACTCTTGATCGCCAAAAAAAAAATATTCAATTACCAAAGCTAATTAATCACTCGTCATTCATTACAATAAGACGATGTGTTAATCCCTTTTTCAGACATATATGTTGGTATATAATTCATTTTAAATCTAAAATTACGTACAGTTCATACTCTGTAAATTTAAAGGAAAAGGAACATGGGATGATGTTCATTTTTCATCAATAAAATCAATCATAATTAACTAATGGAGCTTTTGATATGAAGATTAATGTTAAAAAACGTACCATATATAATTAGGTAATTAATAAATGAAGAATGATTAGTAGACAAGATTAACTAAAGCTAGTTATGCCCATACTAGCTTCTACAAAGTACAACCACTACATCCACAATTTGCCACATAAACATCCACTAAATTAACATTATATACCCTGAAAATAATTGAATTAGTGGGAGTCAACTGGTCTGTCCGCCAACATATTATAATAAGTTGATTAATTAAGATAATATATATAAAATAGTTATACGCAGAATTAAATTATGGGCTAAAAGGAAGCTGATTTTCATGGACCATGTTTTCTCTCTTACTTCTCCACTTCTTAGCACGATCGGTTTATCATTTTTAATGTACTTTGAAGATCTCCCATCACTGTTTGGCCGACACCTGCGGTTATTATTTTATTTATTACGCCATATTAATATCAATTTTTACATTACCTTTTAGATATTTTTTAAATTGTTAATTTATTAGATACGCATTAGATTTAGAAATAGAAATTAGAAAACACCAATAATGTTAATTGACAATATTTTTTTTTTTACTATAAAAACAAACTTTAAGTTAACATAGGAACTGATAGTAACGTAAAGAAACCCTGTATTATCTTAAAACGGAGTAAGGTGGAATTTGTTGAAAAAAACTTTTATACATTGTCAAATGAATAAATAAACGTGTTATATAATAGAAATCATATCTAACTGAACTCAAACCCTATCATTCATCAATTTTTTTTCCTATACATGTTAACAATCGTAACTAAAAGAAAACAACAAATAATAATAACTTGTTACAGAGGAAATGGAGAATAATTAAATCAAATCATAGAACATGCAACATAAAAATTTTATAATTAACATGCTGTTTAGTAACACTAATAAAAGAAGCACTTTGCTTCATAAGTTAAAGGGTATGCGATATATATATTCAATTAGATTATTTTGTTCTTCTTTGTTTATTTAGATTAGAGATTTTAAAGATTCATTAGCAGTAAAAATATGAAGGTAAAGGTGTAAAACAATGAATGATCCACAACCAGGACAAAATAAATTCTACAATATCTTTTAACACCACCGTATATATACTTGTTTTATATGATCGAGAATTTATATTTTAAAAGTAGGATATGTTTATTGTCTTTTCCAAGGGTGATAGAGACACGTATTTTATATGCTTTTGCAATAAATGCTAATTGACCCAATAAAACCATATATGTTTAATATATAAAATAGATATATGTGTCCTTTAGCTTGTGCATATAGTCAAAATCTTCGTTTAATGGCGGGCATGCATGTATGTGTATGTTTTGAGAATTCCTTTTCAGTACTTTATAACGTTATATGTTTTTAAAAAGAAAACCCTTAAAACTAAAATAACGTGAGAATGGTGTGTATGGGATAGATCGGAAGGGGTCAGTCCTCCCTCACTCTAGGCATTTAAATCATCCCTATAACAAACAAAAATAGTGACTTAAACTTGAAACGATACGAGCTAAATCTTCTCCTAGCTACTTGATTTGTATGTGCCCCCAAGTTTAAAATAGAGTTTGTATGTACTTGGTTCAGATACTGAACTTAAAGTAATCAAATCAACTACATTTGTTTTCTTTATTCGGTGATTAAAAACATCCACCATTAAACTCGCTTTGTTATTTTATCGATTACGCCTAATGGCGTATTTAGGCGAAACGAGAGTTTGGGTGTTACAACTCTATCCCCCCTTAAAGAGGTTTCGTCCCCGAAACCTTCTCTTGTATTTGCTTTGGTTACCCCAAAGTACTTTGGTTCTCTAAACCGATTTCAGCACCACCCGTTCCTTACCAATATATAGTCTAAGCAATTAGTGCTATATACTTAGGGTGATTATCCCTTTGTTCGACTTCACACCTTTCGATTGTTATATGAAAGCCTTAGTTTTCATAATATGACTTGAGCTATTCTATTCTTTCGGTTAACAAGGGGCAATATCTACATACTACCCTAACAAGAATTTTAGCTACTTATGTATTTCTCATAGACCCGTCTTAGAACCGTAGACTATCCCCCATCTACTATTATCCCGAAGGATGAAATGATTTATGGGTCTATTCTATCATGCGCCTTAGGTCATCTAGTGAGTTACTTAATTTTAGTATGCATATGCACACATGCCTATGCATTTATTAGCAACAAGTAATTTGCCTCGGTTTCCAAGACTAACCCGACTTTTTAACATAGCCGTTTTCTAGCACTTCGGATTCATCCCCGAATCCCACTCTAGTCCTTTCTGGTTTACTAGTATGTTATAACATACTTTGCTTTACACTAACATTTTTTCATTCTTTGGCTACTCCTATTTTAAGAATCTGCCATTCATCGGGTTTCTTCCAGCCGGTTTGCTAGGCTCCTACATTTTCAAGTATCATAATCAAAGGTACGATCCATTAAGGTTCGCCCTATTTTAACCTCACCCCACGTGAGTTATCCGGTTTACTATGCTTGGGCTTTCCCCATAACATGTCTAATTCGTGTCTATAAATTTGGACTAGGGTTTTTCCCCCAAATTCTCGTTTTACTAACTCGGTTGGTGGTCATTGCTCCAACCGACCCATTTAAAGACTCTGGAGTTTTAGATTTCAAATCGTTTATCTCTTTAGAAGGCTTATTTTCTTTTTCAAAGAAAATCCTTTTTCTAATTTACCGATCGCAACATAAGTTGAGGTTGGTTTTCATTTCATAATAAAACGGTGTTGAACTGGCGTTCCAACGGATTGTATCGACTAATCCCTTGTTATCACGATTTGCGTTAGGTTGTACCGAATTCCACAGTCTGCACTAGATTGTACCAAATAGACAATCGTAGTGTTAAGTCACAGATTTCACCAGATTGTACCGAGTCCACGGTTTGCACTAGTTTGTACCGAATCCACGGTTTGCACTAGATTGAACCGAATCCACGGTTTGCATTAGTTTATACTGAATCCAAGGTTTGCACTAGATTTTACCGAATCCACGGTTTACATTAGACTACATCATCAACCCGAAGATTAAAGGACTTACTGATTGTCACGGCCCATGTCCGTCGTTTACGTCTATCAACCAATATCGTAATTATGGTTAGTATTATGGATTTTATATGCCTCTTAGGCAATCATGGTCCTCTAGACCATGTTTGTCTAATCCATAATTTTCCCTTTCCCCAACACCTCGCATTTACTTAGTCCTTGCTACATAAGTTGTATATGTATCAATTGTAATAAACCCATTGTATCCTATGCTTAACACTTACCTGGACAGGGTAAGCAATACGCATACAGTACACATGGACTTGTTAGAATTGATACATCACATCCTATGTAAGCAAAAATTTAGCTCATGCTTATGTCCCTTATTTTTATTGGCTAAACACCATTTCTTAATACTTAGTTAACATCGGGTTTTACCTTTATTTATTAGATGCGAACAATGTGTTTTTGTTTCATAAAACTTGTGTGATCATACTCATTGGCTTGATCAAAATGTGACTCTAGCATCCTTTGATTTTAAACATTGGCTTGGGTGATCATCCCCCATCCTGATTTCTATGTTCGAGTTGCTCTTGAGTTATTTATTATTCACTATTGTGAATAGTACACATTTTTAATTTAGCTTTTTGCTCGTGTTTGCAACCACCACTCTTCGTGTGATGATTCCACACTAATACACTTAATATGACTTAGAGTGTGTACCTGATTGACACTTGCCCTTATGTACCCTTTTGTTATCGATCCATTAGCCTGAATCGTAACTTGGCGTGGTTCCTGATTGAGCATGCTACTAGTCGTGCTCCCGAACCCTCCACAACCTTGTTGAATAATTCACTCGATCCTATCTTGATCGAATACCACGTTCTTATCCCTGTCGCATTTTCAATTACAATTGATTAGCCACAGGGCATCTCATTGTTAGTATGCATCATTGCAATAATAATACTTGAATACTTGTTACACAAGAATTTCGTAGCCCGAATTAGTCCTTGGATAGGCCCCATGCACCTAAACATTTCTTTACCAAGCTTTTGAGACTACCTAAAGTCTCATGACATTCCAATTACTTATCTATAACAATCTCCGATTGAATCGGATTGTTATTTCGGATCATACTAACCGGATTCTTTGATCAAGCCCCAAACCGAACACCCTTTAACACTTTGAGCGCACAGTTTGAGTCCAAGTATCATCCTCGAAACTCGGATCCCTCAAACCTATGGCTCTGATTACCACTTGTAAGACCTTAACCCATAAACACACGATTAACATTAGAACTTACGGGCTTTGGTCTTAATGAGTAAACACTCCCGATTTCGAACTTTGATATTTATGAAATCCAACCCATTATGATTTCTATGTTATAGGTCCCAACAAATTTTCTTATAATTAGATTTACGAAAAACATGTACTAAAGCTTGCATTTTAATCGGGAACTTCAATTGCGGAAGCTAGTTGAGCGTTCGGGTGTGTTCGGTTCTTCTTATGACTTGATCTTTGCTCCAGAAGTCCCGCCACATGAATACCTAGCACCATTACACAAAGAATTGTTAGTGATTTGTTAATAATAGAGGAAATATCCTCTGCTCAGCTTTTCCTCTGGTATAAACAATCTATGGTCTGAGTAAACATCCTCTGCTCATTTTTCCTCTGGTCTAGACAATCCTCTGGTCTGACCAAACATCATCTGCTCATTTTTCCTCTGGTCTAGACAATCCTCTGGTCTGAGCAAACATCCTATGTTTCCTTGCTTGTTTTTCCCAACCTTTGGGTGTTTTTAAACCAAGTTCAAGGCCCTTTCTAAGGCACTTGGGGACTTGTTTGATACCCTTTATTGGGCTTGAAAGATGCCCGTTTATGGTAGTTTATAACCCTTTCGGGACCCGTTAAGGCCTTGGACTCTACAAGACACTTTTTAAGCCCACCAAAGGCATTTAAATCATATTGTCAACTCATCGGACAAATGTTCAACTAAAAGCATTGTCCGTTTATGTTATTATGACTTGGTTATTAGATTTAACCTTTAGTAAATCTTTAAATTCCAAAATGCCCCTTTTTGTAACATCGCATATTTTCCCCAAATTTCTTATTAAAAAGAAATGTGTTTGTTTTAAACAATATATGCTTTAAACACCTTAAACTAAGAAAAGTCGTTGATTATCGATGTTTTATCATGTTTTAAAAATATTCCGTGACGTTTTCGGGTTTATATAATCATACTATATACTTTAATAATATTATAATAGAAGGATAATTACAAAAAAAATAAGTGGTTGGGCCGGGGTTCGAACCCGCGTCCCAACCGGTCCAAAGACTTAACCCAAACCACACCAACCAGCTAAGCTACCCAGCCTATTGATTTTTAACCAACAAATTTAATATTTAACACCTTCTTTCCCTTGAATAGCCCAGTCAACCACAAAAGTCAAACCGACACATTTGATTCAAATTAACGCGTCTATATGCCGATTATGGAAATGATATTGACGAATTGATTGACCAAATCATCATACGCGTCAATTCTAGCCTTCAATTACGGTTAATCATTCCTTATTAAGCCAATATTACGCGTTTACAATAACCCCTTGGTCAAGAATTTCAATTCGACAATTAAATCTGTTAATCTATAAATTGGACCCTTCCTAACAACCTATGGGTGCCGAAAAATCATTCCCCACTTTCACTTCTTCTGCTCGTGTGCTTAATCGTGCAAAAATCAAGAGGTTTGACTCTCGTTTGACTCGCGAGTTGGAAGCTTAACACTTCGGTAATAATCTAATTCTTTGTTCCTATGTTTTAATCGTCCCTTGTAAATCAATAACCCTATGGTTAATTAAGCTTTAACAGCGTATTTAAACAGATTAGAATTTTAGGGTTCTTAAGTTAATTTGGGGAAGATGATACTGTCAGGTAAATGTTTTTTATTTAAAACAAATAGAAATCCATCACCAACTGATTAGTAGACCAGTTGGTGAACCCTCTTCTGTTTAAGTGTGTGGACCGCGTGGGATTTGAGTTCGAAACCAGGCTTCCACGTTTTTTCTTCTTTTTGATTAAAAGGGATTTATATTAATACTCAAACACATGATATAAACTTCCGAAACCAAACTAATTCGTTCTCAGGGTCTAGACCAGTTGGTCTGGGCTTGTGATTAAGACACACGAACCGGCCAGAGGCCTGGGTTCGACTCCTGTAAGCTGCAACCTTTATTTTTTTCCCATTCTGTTTTTATTTTTCGTTTGTTTTTATTTATTTCTTTGTATTATTGTATTTAAAATAGCTATTGTGATATATAAATTCTACAAAATTTATTTTATACTATACGACTAATAAACTTTATTATACAACTTTTATTTTCAGAAAATTTAATTATTTAATATATATAATAAATATTACAAGTTTATTCTATCATAATTATAAAATTCTATAAGAATATCAAAACGATTTTATAAAATTCCACAAAAATTATCCTAAACTTATAAAACAGTAAATATTCCAGAAATGATTTTTCATAAAAATCATTTATTTAATTATTTTTAATCGATTTTTGTTATTTTAATCATAAATAAATCATAATAAATTCAATTTTTATTATTTTTGCATCAAAATTTCACATAAATTATTATTAATCATTTAGATCAGAAATATAAATTTTGATTCGAAATTTATAATTTTTAATATTTTTAAATATTAAGTCTATATTTCGCCAAATAATTATTAATATATAAATATTCATTAACTAAGAAAATAATTTTATAAAAATTATTTTTACATTTATTACATTATAATTCAACTACTTTTAGATAATATTGGTCAGAAAACATTTTCATTAATTATTTATTTATTTATTTAAATTATTCAAATAATCAAATATTAATCCCCAAATCAGGAACCCTACCACATTTTAGACTAGAAAACTTAGACTTATTAAGTTTTCCCCAACACTTATTTATTACCTTGACATAGAGTGATATTGGGATACACACGAGCCACATTTACTTATATAGCAAGGATCATCATTCTAACACTAAGGTGAGTTTACATAGCCCCTTTTTCTGTTTTACATTTTGGGGTGAAACATGTTTAAACATTTTTACACTATCATTATTGAAACTTGTGATTCAATTACACTATCATTTAGTCATTCTATCATTTGACTGTAACAAAAAGACACAGTACAATCATTAACATTGATCAAGCCGCCTGTTTAGATTATAGCGCTATAGGTCTGACAAACCCATCCCCCGCATAAATTCAGGGATGATCGATAACAGTAACAATTTAAACTAACTTGCGAGTTAGTCCTCAGTCGACACAAGGTTTGATTGTACAAAGACGCATTGTTACATGTCGGTCTCATACTCTACCATTATACAACTGTGATTGTTGTACAAACTATTGTTATAAAAAACCTATGTATTCTCACCAACTTTTTGTTGACCCAAATATTTTCAAACTTAACATGTTTCAGGTTCTACTTGCTTGAAGATTTGAGTTAATGCTTGAAGATGTGTTCATAGTATTATTCATTTGATGTACGACTTCTTGTAGAACAATTGTATGTAATTTATTTAAATCATTTAATGAAATTTATTATTCACCATGAGCTACTGAACAATCATCAATACGTGACATCCCGATGTTTCCGCCATCGGTGGGGTGTTACACTTTTAGCCAAATCTTTCAATTTAGCCATTCATGGCGACACTTCTTGTTTCAAATACACTGTCTTTGACTCAATAACTTGTTTAAAAACCTCTAAATCCTTCCGAACATAAATTTCCACCCTTTTCTCAAGATTTCTCCTATTTAACCAATTCTAAGCGCATTAGCGCGCATTAGACATGGTTATGGAAATAACTTACTTGGTTGACACCCACACTTTATTGAGTAGCTTTAGTACCCACATTGCTTCGCCAAAAGGCGTTTATATAGCTACGGACTTACCGGTGGCGTTGACCATACCTTGCACCCATATGGATTACATAGGCAACGAGTGCCCAATTTTCCAAGTGTTCTCCTGCATACACTCTAGATTGACAACATTAGTCTCTTGGGACTCAATGGTAATGCATTTACCATTTGACCCGTTATCCACAAGTTTCTTAAAGCTTAGATAAATGGCTTTTTAATGTCGGGTTCGAATGGTGAAGGAATCACCCCTTCGAACCGTTATGACTCATGATTACATAACTTCCTTATTCATGTGATTTTTATCCAAAATCTGAGTTTAGACTCTTGTTTGTCATATGGCTTTATTGGTTGACCCAATTGATGATTTCCATCATTTGATCAACACTATATGACTGATTTTATGACTATGAATTTGTTTTGACATGACTTCACATCAATCACCCGATTAATAGGTTTCACCCCTTGAGGTTAGAGGTGTACAAAAAAACCGTTTTTAAAAAAAACCTAAACCCTAACCGAAACCGGTTTAAAAAAAACCGGTTTTTTAACAACCGGTTAAAAAAAAACCTATTTAAAAAAAACCGGTTTTTTTTTTTTCAGTTTTTCAGCACCAAGGAAGAACCGGTTTTAAAACCGATTTTTTAAATAAAAAAACCGGTTTTTTAAGATAAACAGGTTTAAAAACCGACCCTAACCGGATTCACCGTTTGGGTTTTAATCACTAAAAACCGTTTAAAAACCGTTCGGTTTTCAAAAAACCGGTTTCAACACCTTAAAAAAAAACCGTTTCTAAAAAAACCCGTTTTGTACACCTTTACTTGAGGTCATACTTTGGTCCCACTTCAAAGTTTAAACACTTATATCAATACAAGAGTTGTATTTGTAGACTAGTAGTGTAAGTATTACTTACCTCATATCCGTTTTGCTTCCGTACAGATTGAGCTTGCATCCGTTTGACCCGTTTGCTCCCTAGTCCTTGTGCCTAACTTAGGACATGTCAAACCTTGTTTTTTGTTAGAACACATAATATGGATTTCTTTCATAATCCATGGCATCATGTATTCATTTTTCCTCAAGCTCAACATTTACATTTCTAGTTTCATGTTCATATATGTTTTACACATTTATTTTCTCATTCAAGCATTTCATCAAACACCATATATGCACTAACTTCATCATGTTAATTCTAGGTGTTCAAGACTTTCTAGATTCCACCATGGCTTAGCTAACCATTTGCACATGATCAATTCACCAACTAGCATAAATACATGATACAAATCACATATAGTTGCAAGATTTACCACATAGTAGGGTAATTCATGTTTAGGGTAAAAACCCGCTACTTATACATAATGAAAATTCACAATTTCATATGAATCAACAACATATAACAATTCATCACTTTTGTAGTTCCTTGATGTCTATTAACATATAGAAGTCTACAGAAGCTAAGAAATCACTATTTGATGTGAACCTTAATTCATCATCTTCAACATACAAGTGCTTTAGGTGAAATCAAAGGGGTCTAGAGATACCTTATGATGTGTAGAATACTAGATGAACAAGAATTTCATCATGCATCATGAAACCCCCTTCAATTTTTGGCTTGATTGAGCTCATTCTTGTGTTTGTAGGGTTAGATGGAAGAAGAGCTTGAAGCTGTGTGTTTTGATCGACACACACACCTTGTGTGTGTGTGTTGTGTTTCCTTCAAAATTTTATTAATAAAACTCAAATTTGATATTTGGCAATTATGGGTCCCTTCTTAGTTTAGTCTCGAGCTTGCTTTTAGATTCAATTAGTTACCAGTTATTTCGGTTAGTTAAGTGGTTTTTCCTCCTCTTTTTTTCGGTTTTTTCCTATTTAACGGATAAATTGGTTCTATACCAGTTTAAAATAACCACTAATCGATTACTCCTCGATCTATTAATCAGTGGTTTTAGTTAATAACCGGTTAACGGTTACTTTGAACACCCCCAGGTTGCATGATGAACTAGAGTTAATAAATTGGCTTGGAGTTTATTGCAGAATCTAGGTTGAAGTTTAGCTAGTACCAACTGCCAACACTGCTTTTGGGACATATTTAAGATTGCTTCTTTGTAGAAAGTAAATTTCTTGTTTTCATTATTATATTTTAACTTTTTTTATTTTACAAATTCTTGGTGTAAATAAAAACCTACTATAGAAATCAGAGTAAGGTCTATTGGAATATAATTCCCTAATCCATGTTGGTCAAAGTTAGTGGGTCTATATTGTAAATAGTATGAAGTCATGTTTAGAGTCACTTATGTATATATATGAGTCTAGGGTGTTAAGTGTCAAGTTTAGAAGTTGGTAACCGCCCTCCACAAAAGTAGGAGATGCAATGTATCTAGAAGACATGTCAATTGGGAATTTACACCAAAACAAAGGACGCGTTGATTGACCAAGAGGACACATCGGTTTAACATCAAGGGCTTCAAGAGACACACATTTTCATCAATAGCCAAGATCAAATCAAGCAAGAGACGCAATTATTCGTTAAGGGTTGTGATAGTTAGAAGGTGTCTTTTAGATTATTATAAATAAGGTTGAGTAGTTTCATTTCTAATCAATCATTCACAATCATTGAAATTCAATTACAAGTGTTGTTAGTTGTTCAATAATTGTGTTTTATCAAGGATTATGGGCAACAAAGTATGCTATTTTTAATCTATTTTTTATCATAAAAAAAAGTTATAAAACCCATGGTTATTTGATTAAAAAAATTCACATCATTACAAGTCATCTTTGGCAATAGCTTAAGGGCTTTTGAAGTATTTCTTTTATAAAGTGTCATTTATAGTATTTTAGACCAAACTAATCAACAAGGTGTTCCATTCAATTATCAACATACTGATGCGACAATGAAATCTATTTTTTAAATACTGAACTCACACGCCCACTAAATCTACTCTTTTTTTTACATAACTACATCATAGTGTTGGGTGTCGAATCCAGCAAATAAATATATAATAAACCTACTAGTATGAGTGAAAGTAAGGTTCGTGTCCTCAGGATACAGATTAACCAATTATACCAAAAACGTTTCAAGTGCAGATACAATTGTTTTAGAAGGGGGGGGGGGGGGGTTTGATTTGATTAAAAAAATGACGAAAACTAAATTAAAAACTAAGACGATTAAACTGTTGGGGAATTCAGATATTAAAAACTAATTTCAACACCAGGCAATTCTTGATTCGATTCGACTTACGATCATTAACGGTCACGGTGCAATGATCCTTTTAATTAATGGTTTGTATCAATACTAGACGTCACGCCGTTCGGACATCCACTCTATCTAAAATCTAACCAAGCGCAGTTCGTCGATTAGAGCCAACCCGCTACTCCAAGCTCACGCCGTTCGGATCTTAGTGTGCGGGTGCATGATAGAAGTATCAATTATAATTAAACACTCACGCCGTTCGGAATGTTTAACTAGATCATGTGAATCTATAATAATTTTGGGTTCATAGACAAACACAAAATATTATTTGTTCCTTGTATCAAAAACTAAAACTTGATTAGGGTTTTAAATATTGATTGAACTTTATTAGAAAAATTAATAAGTTGATCAGGTTTATTAAACAATCTAATATTTTTCTGGATTGAATCCATATTAAGAACAAGAATCACACAAACAAACCACTAAAATAAATGGATCTCATAAACGTTTCACATAAGTTTATGAATCAAAATCAAACAAACCCTAGTGTTGAAACTAAAAGTTTCTAGCCGGACATGGCGGCTAGATCAATCACAACTAATACTGGACAAAACATAATAAAACTTACAAAACTCTAAAAGAAAAATAAATGTTCTTCGATCCTCCTTGTAGCCGTCGAAGATGTGAATAATAATCTCCCCAAAATGTCCAATCCCCTTTTGTTTTTAACACCTCTCGCCACTTTTATCTCTAAGTTTGTTACTTTCTTTTTTTTTTCATTTAAGAAATATTATCCAATAGTTATTATTTCTTGATCCAGGCCCCTCTAGTTCTTTTCATGTTGTTTGCGGCCTAAACTTCTTTTCAAGAACGCCAGTAAAGTCCAAGTAAATTGCGGCCTCGCCTCGTCAATGCTCGCCATTGCTTTTGTCGATTCTCCACACCTACAAAATCAACCAAAAACAAGCCAAAGTAGATTCCATTCCACCAAAACATGCATTTCACGAAAATGATGCAATATAAATGCATAAAACGCTCAAACTAGCTACTAAAAGAGGATAAAATTATGCCTAAAAATGCAACTAATACATAGTCCACCATGAGACACCACTTGAGGAAGCAAGACCTTACTACACTCCTAGGTAAGGACAAGCTCCTTCTGATCTCCACGCAACCAAGGGAGCAGTGGAGCTATGTTGCACGGGGAACTGGTACGGGAACGAGAAACGGGTACGGGTACGGGAACGGGAAACGGCAAAACTCAAAAAATCAAGAAACGTTACGGCACGGGTACGGAAATAAATACATAAAAAAATAAATATATATTCAGTTTTATAATTTTTAACTTGTATAAATTGATTAGTATTTTATTAAAGTTGTAGCAATTAATTAAAGGTGTTGACTAAGAACTAAAGTTTTTATAGTTTCTAACTAAAATTTAAAAGTTTTAGGCATAATATGTAAACAAATGAAAAATAGATGGGTTAAATATGAAAATATATAAAGTTATTTATCATTTGCAACCCTAAAAAGCATCAAACAAAACAGCCGCCTCATTATCTTCTCCTTCCCTTCAATTCTGGAAAAACAAAGTCGCCTGAATCTTTGCCGGAAGTCGCCGGAATCGTCGCCGGAATCGCTATACTTACCGCTTAGACTTCTGGAAACTTTAAAAAAACGGTCCCCAAATACAGAAACGGCAGCAGAAACGTCGTTTGACTTCTCGAAGCGGTCAAGAATCGGCCTAGAAACGTTTCCCTCCGTCCCCGTACACTTTCCGTCCCCGGCGAGTTTCGGGGACGTGGTGGCACCTCCTTGCCGTTTCCGTGCCTCAGAGCAGTGGAGCACTCTCCAAAACTGCCGTCTTCGAAAAACTGTTTTGTGATCCCAACAATTGCTGCTTTTCCTTTTTATTTCATTTCGTGGGCTGCTCCCATTTTTTGGTCAATGGAATTTCGTTTGGGGCCTTGTCCTGTTAAGTCCTACTACATCATAAAACTCCAATGAAGTTCTAATCAATGTCAAGCCATTTCCAATTCCAATTATTATTCTCTCAAGTCCATCCCTCTTTTCAACTATGGTTTTTTTAATTGTATGTGTGAAGATTCCACCTATCATTGATTTATTTAAGATTTTTGGATATTTTTCAATCAACTATTTTATATATCTTTTAGCTTAATTGCATGGTGTTTTCTGATTTCTACCTTGATGATATAAAACGAATAAAACTAATATATTTAAAAAATATATATATATATTAGCCTGCAGGGGCCATCTCTAGGGCTCCAGCTCAATATTAGAAAAACTGAGGTTTTCTGGCCGTCGTGCGATGGGGGGAAGATTCGGCAGGTCTGTTTCCTAGTGACATTGGCAGATCGGAGAGCGGGGGTCAAACTGCTTGGTGAGGCAGTCAGCCGCGACGCCGGTTTCATAAGTGATCTATCTGCTAAAAAGGGCGGCGCGGGCTGTTTACCTCATGGGGCTCCTCCCTAGATTGCGGATCCCCAAGCGAGCTTCTATTGCTTAGATCATGTATGGATGTGGCTAAGTGCTCTTCGTTTGCGTACCTGTCAGCCTCCATTTGTGGAAAATGTTGTTTCCTGTTTCGACAAAGGCCTTCGGAGGCCATAGAAGACATTGTTGTCTGTGGGGGGGGGGGGGGGGGGGCTTTCTTGGGGACCTCCCAGTGGCGGGTTGCGACTTTACCGCTTCGACTTGGTGGGTTAGGCCTCTCCTCAGCCCGGGACGTGGCTGCCTATGCTTTTGGTGGCCTCCAGATCCCAGTCCTGGGGGCTGCAAGACCCACATATTACGTAACAGTGGGGTTGCTCAACGTTTACACGGATTATTCTGGCGCTATTGACCTTTTACAACGATCCCTTCCAGACTTTGATATTGGCGTTTCTTTAATAAGGAACACCGCCCCCAAAAAGCCACAGAAACTCTGGCGAATGCTCTTTATAACCAAATCGCACAAAGTTTGGAGGAGGATTTCCGTCTGTCCGTCCGTCAGAAGCCGTCTTAGAATGCCTGCAAAAACCTCAACCCAGGACTTCCTTACTGTGTTACCTATCGAAGGCATGGGGCAACGGATGTCGGCAGTAGAGTACAAGGCAATCCTTAAATACCGGCTGATGATACCCATTTTCCCCGATGATGAAAATTGTTCGGTCTGCCCGCAAAGCATGCCTTGATAAGTATGGGGAACATGCGTTACATTGTAAGGAATTGCCAGGTTTAAATATCGCCACGATTTTGTCCAGGCAGCTTGGCAGACATCCTTAGAAAAGCGGGGGATCTCGCAAGAAAAGAGGCGTCAGTTAAATTTTCTCACAGACCCCGCGGAGGGAAGGTCCACCTTGCCCCAGCAACGTCTTAAGTTTTTGGTTGGGAATGTGGGAAAATGCGTGTGTTGATCT
>JAUTDX010000342.1:0-144507 GCA_030844895.1 Ambrosia x helenae | reverse complement strand
AGTAACAAAGAAAGAATCAAAGATAAGCAAGATAAAATTTTGAAATATACCCTAATCAGCCAAAACAAAAACAAAAGGAGACCCAGTCAGCAAAATCAAACTATAAATAATCATTCGACTTGCCTTGATTCCAAAGGGTCCTTTAGGAAAATTGATATAAAAAATATCCGACCCTAATTATTACACAAAAGAAATAGATACCAGTCAATATCAATGTCAACATATTAAAAATCTAAAGTCTAAACTAATTAAAAGAGACCTGAAGCTCAGCTTCAAGCTCCGCACGCTCGTGACCAGTGGCAATAGGCATCACATCTTCCACTTTCGTAGCAACATCCTACAATTCATAACAAACAAACAAATAAATAAATCCTTAATTCACCAAAGTATTACGTATTAAATTAAAAAGAAAGTGCAGATCTGAAAGGGACCTGATCGATTGATAATAATAATAATGTAGGTATAAAACCGCAAATCTATAAACTATGTAATATATGTATAACAATTAAAACCAAAAACAGAATAATAACAATAATAAAATTCAGTAAATCGCGGATTAAATATAACAAAATCTCATAGAAACTCTAAAACTCATCGAAAAACATTAAAAAAAATTAAAAAACTTACCTCGGAATTGAACAACCATGAGGTTGCCATCTCAAAACAAATAATCGCGGGGTCGGGGACATTTTTTATATGAAGAATAATCATGTGTAATATTATATTACTACACCGAGTATAATATAACATCATAATTGTCAAACCATTGGACTTGAAATAGGAAGGCGTGTATAAGAAAAAATAATAATAATAAAATAAAAAAAGTAAATAGGATCAATAGAGAAGGCTACGTAGTTAAAGTGACATGTAGGTTAGAGTTGTGTGTGACAAGGCTTTACAAAAAGATACTCCAAGGAATGAGTTGTCACGTCCAGAAAGGCGGCCGAATTTGCAGTACAATTGTATACCTGTTACCATTAGGAGGAGAAACAAAATCAAATCGCGAAGTCGGAAGAGAGATTGGAAGGGGAGAGGGTGTTCGAAGGGTTGTAGAGGGAAAAAAAGATTGAGAATAAAAGATTATTAGGGTTTTGGGGTGAGAAGAAAGGATTATATATGATGATTGATGGGTAGGTTTTTGTGTGATGTAGGGTTTCAATCCTTTTTTTTTAATTTGATTATAAAACCAAAAAAAAATTAAAAACATCAAAACTTTTACATTAAGATGCCACGTGGCGATTTCAAGGGGGGATTGAATGAACAATGGACGCCACGTCAGCAAAAGGGCTTTGTTTTATATATATATATATAGATTATTATTATTATTATTATTATTATTATTATTATTATTATTATTTATTTTTGAACAAATCTCTGCCATATCATATTCAAATATAAAAAAAAAAAAACGAATCTCTGCGCCGGGGTATAAATCTTGTGCCATTACAAAATATTATATATGTCAAATGAATTCGGAAATTTATAATCGATCATTTTAAAAAAACTAACATGAAATAAGAAAAAAGTTAATTATTGAAACATCGAACGCATTAGTCTAAGGGCTATGTGATGCGTTAAAAAATTAATGGGTATATGATCGGGTATATAGTTCGGGTATTTGGGTATGTGGTTTCGGGTAATCGGGTCGGGTATCACCTAATCCCAGACCCGACCCAAACCCACAATTTTTTTAAACTAATCTCAAACCCGACACAATACCTGTCGGGTTACAAAAAATAGTCATTTTTTTCTCCGTTTTTTATATAGCACTATGGTATTCGTTGGAAAGATAATAAAACGCTCGTTAATTTGGTGTAATTTTTTTCTTTAAAAAATCTCGTATATAAAAGATATTAACGTTTAAAAGTTATGGGAGGAAACATGAGAGAAAAAATAATAAAGGTTTAATATTTAAATTTAGTAGATTAGGTATTTAATAGATTAGGTTAAAGTATATTTTTTGGTTATTTTTAATTGGTCTATAGGTGCCACCTCACATCCAATGTGACATCTCTCAAATGAGAGATTGCATCATAACATGACATGTAGGATATCTAGCTTTGCAATATATATGGAAGTAGATAATGTATACTAATTTTTTTTTTTGACCAGAGATAATGTATACTAATTATTAAAAATGCTATATTTAGCAACATTGAAATGTGAGTGTAAGAGCACTGTAGCGCAACAGTACACCATTCAAAACTTTTTGAAAAGCGTGCGTGTTGTACGGTACAACACAACAAAGCGCAACCCAGGTACACATCCATTTAACACCCTGCTCTGTTCTTCTTCTTCCTCTCTAGAGCAAAGTTCACTTTCTCTCGCAGAACCGGCCTTCGCCGGTTAATACCAAAGGCGACGGTGACTCCGGTGAACGTTGGACTCCTTTTGTTCCGGCCATAGCTTAGCTGTTTTGTTTTGCTGATCTGCTGCCACGTTTAACACCTATCTTCTTTATTTCATGGTAACCCTAACATCTTCTCTATCTTCTGTGGTCCTATTTTTCTCAAGTCTCAAGTGTTTTTTTCCTTTTTAGATCCACACATCTCCAACACTCTTAATAAGAACACGAAAAGTGCTAATGAGTACGATGATGAAGGAAGTCTCATCATTTGCAGAGTAAGTTTGTCTAGAAATTGACTCGCACTTTTTTTAAATCCTAATTTGGCTTTCTAGACATCATCATTTTAAATATTATGTTTATGTGTGGTAAGGTGGTATTGCTCTTGGTTCAAGTCAATAATTGATTGCTTTATGTTAAACTGTTTCTGTCGTATCAACAAATTAACCCAGAGGGGAAAATTCAGTGTCTATTGGGATTACTAATAAAGATATAACAAATACCTTAAAAGTTCTAAAGGCATTATTGTTTAGCTTTTTGCAGACTCAGTTTGTAATGCTCTTAGATATGTCACTCTAATTTCAGTTTGGGATAAGATTTATGATTTTATTTGAACATGCTTGAAAGGATAACTAAAAAGATTTAAGGCTATTGAAAATTAAAATTCTACGAGAGGTTAAGAGTTATAATAATAGATTCACCATTTGGATTGGGATTCTTTAAAGCTTAATACAAACTAAAAAAGTTGAATCAAGTAAACCTGTTTAACTGTTAACCCAAACAGTTTTGGCCGGTTCGTCTGACCCAGCCAAGAATAGTGAACAAACAACGTTTTTTTAGACTTGGGTAGTTGCTGATGTATGTACTTGCATACAGCAGGATTTTACAAAATAACTATTGGTCTTGGTATATAGTCAATGAGTATTGACCAGATGAGATAAATTTCAAAGGTCAACCCAAAGGTTAGTATTTACTACAGGTGGACAAACTTGCACAAGCCATATATTATCTTCTTCCTATGGGAAGGCCCTTTATGATTCTGCAGAAAATATTTCTGAGGTTGTTCGTCACTGCTGCACACTGTCGATGTTATTGACTATTGCTTATGAATGATATTTACTTTGCTTTTGGTTGTAAATAGCCTTATTGGGTTTTTTATGCTTCGTTTTCTACCTATATTTCATGCTTTCATAGTGTTCCCCTATGTTGTATCTTATGAGATGTTTTGCTTTTTGTTTGGTTTGTAAAAATGTAGGTTTATATCATATATTGGTAATTTATCTGTCATTGTCGATAATTGGCCGCGGTTAATATTCTTAATCATCGGCTATGATGATTGTTTATATGAAGTTGACGTCGACTGTTGCTATGACACGACTCATCGAAAAATGGTTAAAACAACGTTAATCAATTACATAAAGTGGTTTCAGTAGCGTTTCTTGGCCAAAGCCATTTATGTGCATGCTCGCGGGGCAACGCCCGCAGGGCAAATCCTAGTTTTTATAAAATTGTAATACATATAAACAAAAAAATTTATTGTAATACATTTATATTCTTGTGCCATTGTTGATTATGATGTTTAGGATTTTCCGAGTTTATTATATATGTATGTGTATAGAATTATAGATACATATGAAACATTAAAAATGTGATTCTGAACTTTTTTTACTTTGGTAGCTTTATACCAACGGCCCCTGTTTAAGGATCTTGTGTTTTCTTGCGCGTATAAAAATTAAAAAACCTACAACGAGAGAACCATAGAGGATACATAAATGTCTTAGTTGTATTATATTTTATAGTTGTTTAAGACGAAAAGAGAAGTTTAACGAAACCCAAACAAAAACATATGTAAGAATCATTACAGACAGTAAAACTTATATAAAGAGAAGAAACGGAAAAAAGGGCCCAACCGGGTTCGAACCGGTGACCTCTTGATCTGCAGTCAAATGCTCTACCACTGAGCTATGGACCCGGACGTGAAGGGTGTCGTTCATTATGTCTAAGCCCGTTTCTAGTTCTATTGCAAAGATGCAAGCTAATAGTCATAAAAGGACGTTAGTAGGCATAATTCAATAATGTATAGAAACCGTCCATAATGAATGGGTCAGTCTTATTAAAATTAAGTGTTTTCTTTTTTCAGTGAACAAATTTGAACATTGGTTATGCTTATTATTGTTAGTAATAAGGATATTAAAAAATTAAAATTGACGACCATCCAAACAAAAAAAAAGTGTTACAAACTGAATACCTCTATCACGAACCCAATAAGTGTTTTTTTAATAAATTGTCATGTTTGGGTTGTAACAGTGGTACCAAAGCCAAACTCAGAGTGGTGGACTAGAAGGAACCGATCTTGACGAACGTGGTAGTTTAGGTCGGTTTAAGATTAAAACAATACCATTTTCATGGCTTAATAGTTTAGGTCAGTTTGAAACTTAAAACCAGCCAAGTAAACTAAACAAACCGTTTAACCTTCGAAACTAAACCATTATTAAACTCTCACATCAAACCGTCAAAACTATAATCTCATATTAATCTTAGGGGGTGTTTGTGATTGTATTTTGAAATAGATTTTTACATTATTGCGTTTTTTTGCTGCCTTTTATTTTTCATTTCATTATTACGTTAATAGAATTTTACATAATGACTGGCAGACGGGCAAAACTAAACCTACTAAAGACAAATCCTTGCCCCTGGGGGGTCGAAAAATTGCTATGAACAACCCGTTGAACTCTAGCAAGGAACCGGATGGCTTCCGGTGCCAACGCACCAAAAGTATCAAAGGCTAATGGAACAAAAACATGTTGATTATCCTCACAAGCTTTGGCATGCTTCTCAATCTTCTTGGACTCGACTTTCCGCATTGTCTGCCCGGTCACAAACCCAATATCTCGAAAACCGACGAGCGGGGATACCCTTGTAAGGTCCACACAAGCGTGTTTCCCGCCCACCCATCCAAACACAAGCACTTCTGCTGGGCGGAGAGTAGATCCCCCCTCTGTCGGGTCCGTTAGGAAATTAACTGGTGCCTCCTTTTTCGCCGATATCCCTGCCCGCCTAAGTATATCCCACAAGGCATCCCGAACAAAGTCATGGCGATACTTGAAACCTGACAACTCTTTGCAATGGACCGCGTGTTCCCCATATTGGTCCAAACAAGCCTTCCGACAAATTGCGTTTTGAAAACGTAAATAATCAGTTTTTAGTGTTTGAGGTTGAGTTTTGAAATGGATTTTGAAATGGATTTTTGGTCTATCAAAACGCATAATCTATTTTGAAAAATCAATACCAAACAACCTCTCAGGTTAATTTGCCGTTTTAAAAAAAAAAAAAATAGGTGATATTCGACATCTATATATTTATTCTATTTTTTGTTCTAGAAAACGCTTCGTGTTGGTTAGGTCAAATTGTGTATTTTGCGTGCAATAGCGTACAATTTAGTTATTATTCTCCGTCCCAAATAATCTCCGATCTCCGTCCATTATCGCCGCCGTCGCCGTCGTCATATCTAATCCCGGTAACGTTTCTATACATATCATTCGTTTTTATCTTCCTTACTTACGTTATAATATCTCTTCCTTACTTCACACACCATTTATTCACTTAACCTAACCTATCTCCACTTATTCATGTTATCATTTGACAGATACTGATTTCATTTGTTGTGGCTCCTAATTTCACAAATTTGTCTTTTTTATTTTTAATTTTTAGAGCCTCAAGATGTTTTTAGTTATTAGAGGTTCTTAGTTCATTCTGCTTACACCTGATTTAGGAGTTTATGCCTTTAGTTTATATGTGTAAATTATAATATATATGTAGCCAGACTCTGGTTTGTTTTACTTTAGGAAATCATACACACAATTGGGTGGTTTAAGGTTAACTGCTTTATTATCTTGTAGGACAAACAAGGTATGGAAGGTAGTAGTGTAATAGCACTAACAGAGAATGTGGTGATGCCTCTTCATGAGGTAATTAATGCTCTAAGAATGGCGAAAAAGGACGCGGTTGAAGATATCAATCCTCTTATCATTACACAAGCTTCATTACTAAGTAAGTACCTTTTTGTAATATACTTATGTAATAGCTTATATTAGTTAAACTTTTTACGATTTTGTTATTTATTATAATGAGTAACAGGTTCTTTGCCGATGGATTCATCGTCTGTGGATTTTATCATATCCATTGGTAGATCGCAAGATTTCCCTGGTGACAAACTGTTTAAGGAGGTTTCACGCGTGTTAAAGCCTGGTGGAGAATTGTTTGTTCATCGAACAGTTGATGCTGCTAAAGATAATGTAAAAGCATTTGAGTTGTTAAAATCTAACTACACTTGGGTTTGAATATTGAATATTAATTTCGCTTTGATTATTTTGCAGACAACGTCCTCCCTTGAACGCGAGTTATTAGTTGCAGGTTTTTCAGATATTGAGGTGGTTCAAATGACAGAAGTCTTGTCTGAAGGTGTACAGTCTTTCGGGGTAAGTAAATGGGATTCACAGTTACTTTTATTATCATCTTACTCAGCTGAGATAAAAAAATCCGTTAACCGTGTTTGGTTTTCTTGTCAACAGGTTAAGGGAAAGAAGCCTTCTTGGAAAATCGGCTCATCTTTTTCTCTCAAGAAACCTGTGAAAACACTTCCAAAAATCCAGGTTGCTGATGAAATGGATCTTATTGATGAAGATAGTCTTTTATCTGAAGAGGATTTGAAGAAGCCCGTCGTCCCACCTGGTATAAGATTTGATGTTGTAAATGATATTTTTAGTGCCGCGTATATTAACAAAAATGTTTATCTGTCACTGAAATATCCTAGTATAACCCTTCAGGCTTCAACAATTATAAACCAGAAGAATCTTTAATTTAATCTTGTGAACCCAAATCAGTGTGTTGCTCTGTAGTATCTTATAATGCTTATTCAGGAAGACAAGTAATCTTGGATAAATTCTTAGTTAAAAAGGGAACTTAATTGCTAAATGATATAATGCTAATCATTATTTTGAGTCTTATTTGTATAATATGCTTTTGCAGTTGGAGATTGTGAAGTTGGAAGCACAAGGAAAGCATGCAAGAACTGTGTTTGTGGACGGGCTGAACAAGAAGAGAAAGTACAAAAGTTGGGAGTTACCATGGACCAGCTTGAAAACCCGCAATCAGCCTGTGGCAGTGTATGTTCTCTTGATAATATGGTCTGGTCGGAATACGCCTGTAAACGAACCGAATATTCATGAACTGTTTCGTGACTTGTTCGGCGGGAAGTTCGTTTATTTAATAAACGAACGAACACGACCAAAATAAATTGTTCATTTAATTAAACGAACAAACATGAACACGCGTTTTGTTCGTTAATTTATGTTCGTGAACGTCCGTTTATGTTTGTTTCATTTGTGTTCGTTTAAATTTAATAAATATATAAGTAGTTATATATATATAAATATAAACCATAAACGAGCTTTGTAATTACTTATACGAATGTAACTAATTAGTAACCGGACTTTCTAGTAATAAAAATGGGGTTTCCAATAAAACTTATCGTTATCACTAATTTTTATAGAAAAAAACTACTAACTGTTCGTTCATGTCTGGTCAATTACATTCATTTGTGTTCGTTTAGTTTGTTCAATTATGTTCATTTGTGTTGTTTTATGTTTGTTAAATTATGTTAGTTTAAGTTTGTTTATGTTCGTGAACTGTTCCGTTTAGGTTTAAACAAACACGAACATGCCCATTTTCTTAATGAACAAACATGTACACAAAAATGTGCTCGATATGTTCGTGTTTGTGTTCGGCCAAATTTAAATGAACAAACATGAACATGCCTCTGTTCGTGTTCTTCGGTTCGTTTACAGGTCTAGGTTGGAATGGGCTGGGTTGGGCTGTGACCCGAACATTTTTTTATGTTTCTAGTTGTTCACACACGCTGACCTGTTTTCTTTTTAGTTATTTTTTTCAAAATCTAGTGCAATTTAGGAGGTCTAAATCTTGTATCTTGTATATCTGAGAAAGACATTTTCATGTGCAAATGCAGTGTGGATTAGGTGATGCATTTAGATGCAATACATGCCCTTACAAGGGTCTTCCTCCTTTCAAGCTCGGCCAGAAGGTACGTATCGAAAATCCAAAAAAATAAGATTTAAACACCATTAGTAGTAGTAGTTTTAGCTTTTGAGTCTTTGATCCATAATTAACTGAGAGCAACTCATGCATATGCATTTATGCAAAAAGAAAAAAAGATTGTAATGTTTTTTTTTATGTTGCAGGTGACATTATCTGAAAATTTTCTTGCTGCTGATATTTAAGGACTGAAAGAAAGAAGACATACTCAAGATCACATGAGTTTTAGTGCCGGTTTTTGCATCATAAGAAATCAAACGTCCTATCATCGTGTTAAGTCAGTAATTTGAACTTTGTTGCCTTTTTAGTTTTACATGGTTTTGATCGAAACTTCATATGGAATATTTGTGGAAGCAAATAAAGTACTACAATACGCTTAGTTTATGATCTATATACACATTTTTATCATAGCAAAAGGTGAATTAGTTATACTCTAGAGCAACATCTGTACAACTAATATATGTAAGTTACGGCTTCAGTGACTCTTCTGGGATGCATCATCTGTTACTCTGCCAATTGAGGGATCTTGGAAATTGTTTTCTCAACAAGCAAGTTGATTTCATGTTGTTTACCATCATCATAACCTGTATCCACCAACTCAGTGATTTCCTTGTATTTGGAATCATATATCTTTCGAACAATGAAGCCCGGTTGGTCTTTAGCACGCGGGATCTCCTTGTTTGGTGGAATAAAGTGTACACGACACTTGTGCATAACCAAGTCAGCCGAGAACTCGGACTTATCAAAGCTATAGAAAAGCTCTCTTGACTCGCTTGATTCCCACTTTTCCCCATTTTCGTTTACTGCTACCTCGAGTCGGTAAAATCTTTGTCCAGTCACAATAATCCTCCCATCTGGTGTTGCACTAATATCCTGTTTACATAAACAGTCACAGTCAGGAAAAACAAATCAATCACCCTCTAAAAAGCCAAATTAGGCAAAGACTAGAGATGCACAAACCAGGTTTTCTTTCAACCCGGAACCAGGTAGGAACCGGTTCCGGGTTTGGTCAACAAAGTCAACAACTGGGTAGTGAAGTAACCCGGAATTCAAGGTATGTTTGGGTTGTTGACCAGGTTTTTTCGGGTTTTACCCAGTTCCTACCTTGGTTTTGACCGGGGAGAGGTTTGGGTTTTCTGATTAATAGAGAGCGTGTTACATACTGTAAACCACCAAGTGATTATATAAAATAACTAGGAAACATACTGTATAGAAAAAGTACAGCTAGCTTTACTTTTTTTTTTGAGCGACCAAAAGAATAATTACTTTTTTCGACTGCTAAAGAACTGGCTATACTAAATATGCAATCTTCTTGGTACTTTTTATAGTTATTGTTGAATACAAATTAGCTGTATTTAAAAGGGTGAATTTACTTGCACCAAATTACTTTTTATTGAACATTAATATTGTATACCTAACCTTGCACTTGCACCCAAGTTACTAATTACACATTTGTGAGATGCTATCATTTATGTTTCTTTATTGTTTTTCTTATTTTCAATTAAAAGTATAATTTTATGTTATTTTTCTTTACTTCAAACACAATATTATTTTAAATACGATTCGATTAATAGTATATTTAAATTTATATAAACCATTATCTCAACATTACTTTATTATATTTATATTCCTAAAGTTGTAAAAAATATATGTATAAACCACCCGATCCAATTTTGGTGTATAAGGATTTCAATACAAGAAAACTTATCTCATGTAATTGAGAAAAAAATGATTGTCTATCGCTCTTTATATAAAAAAATACACTGAACTTTTGAATATCAATTTAAAACGTAGCAATTCAATATTTACAAAAAAAAAAAAAAAAACACTTAAATTCTAATTAAGTTAAGGATTTCAATACAAGTTAACTATAGCCTTTGTACACAATTAGTTTGAACGACTTATTCGTGTATTTTAAACAAGTTTACTTGCTTTAATATTTTAGTGACTTTAATATATTTTTAATACAAAATATTTATAATAGAGTTAAATGCCAAAATGGCCCCTGTGGTTTGACCCAAATTGCCACTTTGGTCACTTTTTTGAATTTTTAAAAATATTAAAAAATTATAGAGGGTGAACAGTGTCTCCTCCAAATTTACCGATGAACAGTGTCTCCTCTATATATTTTCTCTCTCCTCTACTCACAACCACTTATACACACTCTATATAATATAGAGGCTCCCCTCACACTAATATAGAGTATCTAGTGTGAATGCTCTTAGATTATTTAGAACTTACTTCAACCTAACCTTTCAATAAAAAAATAATATATTTCTTTTCCACCTACACAACTCAACCTTACTCAATTTTTTACCCACATTCATAACTCAACCCAACCTAACTTTTTATTAAATAAATGTTGATATTGTTTATTTTTTATTGTATTAAAAATAATATTAAAAAAATCAAAAGTTATTAATTTTAAATAAAAAAGTTACATCATCTATATTTATCTTATACTCCGAACTAAAAAATATAATTTTTTAACAAACTTTGTTTTTATAAAATTTATACCGAAATTTTCAAAATAAAAACAAAGAAATACAGCTTATTTGAAGTTTAGCTAATACAAGTTAGTTGAGTTATTATATTAAGTGGGAAGTTAGTAGTTAAGAAAAAAAAAATAGAACCACTAAACTAATTAAGAGACATGTACATGTGAATTGATTGCAACCTTGGTTGCTCCTAGGTGGTGAGTTTGAATTTTTCATTTTTTTTAATTGGTTCGGACAAGCAACCAACCTATGAAAGTGGTCTTGAAATATCAAATGAGAGGAGAGAAAAAGGTGAGTGTGTGTTTAGAATTTCAGATGAGAGAAGAGAGATCAGAATGAGAGTAACATAACTTTATACCATTAGATTACAAGTTTTATTTGTAATATAATAGGTTTTTCTATTCAAAAGAGGGTAGTGACACAACTTGTAGCCCGTTTTCACTTGTAAACTTGTTGGTTTTAAATTTTAATTATAATATTATTAGTATTTTATAAAAAAATAAAAAATAAATAAAGACAGATTTTGTTGGTAAAAAACACTAATAAAAATCATCAAAGAAACTAGAAAGAGCAAATTAAATACCTTGATCATAACCACAAAGGGCTTAGTATTCATTTTAACTTCATCAGCAACAACAAGAACAACATCCTCCTGCAACTCCATCAAACAAACAAAAAAAACAAACCATATCAACTTCATATATTAACTTAATCAACAACAACAATAACAACTTACAAGTTTGTAAGAAGCCCCATTAGCTTCAAACCCAATGAAATGCTCTCTTCTTGATCCTGCAACAAAAGAAACCTTAACTACACTTCCAATAGGCTTTACATTGTCTCCAACATCATCTTCTTCTTCCTCATCTTCTTCTTCGTAGTATAGTGGCATTAATGGAACTTGGTTCACCTCTTCTTCTTCTTCTTGTTCGTGTTCTGAGGGAGATAATGGTGGTGAAGAAGTGGGATGGTGGGTGGAGAAAAGGGGCGCAGTGTCACCCATCTCCGCCAGTGGTGACAGTTGTCAGTGGACAGAGTGGTTTGATTGGGCTGTTACAGTGTAACCTGTTTGTGGAGCCATGGAGAGGGGCAGGGGGTTAAATATATGGGAAATCACCAAAATAGCTAATTGACCAAGTGTTTTATGAAAATAGACCCTTGACCCGTCACACATTTCAAGACGTCTCAGACGTCTCCCGAGACGTCTCAGGATCTAGCCAATCACTTACCGTCACGTCATCACCCACTCTCTCTCTACTCATTTATTACCCTGACTCTTTCTCTCTCATCATCTCCTTCTCTCTCCCCAAATGTCTGCATATTATAAGGAAATTAAACTTTTTGAAACGTCATACAAACAACAATATAAAGAAAGAAAATTAGAGAAGTCTTGTAATGAAATTTCAACAACTGGAGCAAGTGGAAGGTCAACGAAAATTAGAAAAAGTACCGGCGGTCTGCTGACGGTTTTTCTGGTGGTGTCGGAAAGAGGTGATGGTTGCTGGTTGTCTTGCCGGAAAGAAATGAGTAGTGGCTGGCGTTTACCAAGAAGGGATGAGGTGGATGAACTGTTTTAGGTCAGAACCGGTAACGACTATCGTAATCTGAGCCAGTGGCATTGAATCTAGATAAACAGTGGGGTGATGTGCGACGACAAGAACAAAGATGGTGGTAGCAGTGGTGACGATGTGGCTGTGTCGTTTTGTTTGGCGGAACTGTGACCGGAGAACTGAGCGGCGCGTCAATTTTTGGTTACGTCGCCGGTTTCTGAATCTCGAGAGAAAGGGGAGGGAGAGACTGATGGGAGACGTCTCGGTAAATGGACGGAGTGGGTGGTTTTCTTTTAATAATAAGTGTACACGTCTTTCTAGGTAAATGGACAGGTGGCGGTAAGTTATTGGTTGGATCCTAAGACGTCTTGAAATGTGTGACCCGTCTCTCCAAAGAGACGGGAGAGGGCTATTTTCGTAAAACACTTGGTCAACGGGCTATTATGGTGATTTTCCCTAAATATATTATTATTTTTTGTTGTTATCTTCATTTCTTAAAAAAAATATTAAACAAAATATTTTGATTCATTTTACAAATTTTGTTAGTGCGTTTAAAATGCTCTGTTTTCACCAACTTCATCTTCTTCGTCTGCAACTTTTTTTAACCTAATTTTTATGTTTAATCATACTTATTGAAACAAAATCGAAAGTATTTGACAACTATTACGAGCGTTTATTCATAATTGTATGTTTTTTCGTATGACTAAATCGTCCAGGTGTAAATCTCTATTTTTCTAATTTTTTCATTTTCGTTCATTTGTAATCGAATGTTTTTTGATATTTTGATTGTGTATTCATTCAGATTGGTTTAATCGATTTCAATTGTTGAAATTTTTTGTTTTCGATTGATTTTGTTGTTACGATTTGAAAAAAAAAAAGACGGTTTTTTCACAATTTACCCTTGGTTAGTTTGACCTAAGTATGATTAGAGTTTTTAATCTGCATCCAGCCATCTTGTTAATCTAATGGCCGAGATTGCTTCTTACGCTTTTTACGTTATCTCTTCCCAATAAAAAAATTTACATTTTTATATATCGTCTATATTTGTGTTTCTTTTTTCTTTAATTATGATTATTCATTTTTTAAATACTTTATATGCACCTTTATAACTATCATTATATAATTTATATTAAATTATTTGACATGACATAAGATTCCTTCAAAACTATTTGATATGATATAAGATTCCATAAAAGTTATTCTATATGGGAAGGCGGGGCACTATCCCAAACTTTACTGAACTGCTATGATTTCTATCAATTCTATACTGTTACGTCACTTAACTGATTTAGTACACTGAAACATAATTTTAGAAGCAGCACTACCTTTAACCACGCAACCATAATTGTGTTTTCTACATTCATGTACTTTTAATATTTGTATTATGTTTAATGTGTAGTTTGATATTTATTTTGTTGATTTTTTTGTAACCGTCAAGCAGGGGAGGGGGCCGGGGGTAAAATTAAATGTTAACTTTGAAAATACACGGTTATAAAACCGTGGTCAAACACACGGTTTTCCTTCACAGTTATCATGTCACGTACGATGCTACCGCAATTGCGTGGGTAAAAAAAACTAGTATATACTACACACGATGTAACAAAGAACAACACTATTAAATACAACAAAATTAGACAAGTAAAAATTATCTTATAGAAAAAGCTTGGACTTTCAAATCCTACACGGTAAAAGTTTTGATGTATTTATGCTAGAAAATCGAAGATTATATTTGTCATAGCCTCATAGGAAGTGTACATTGATGCCAAAGTTTTTGTATAACATGTATTTTCATTTTGAAAAGTTGTTAAAACAGTTTTCGTGCAGTTCTACAACTTTACATATCTAGGAGTTGCATTGCTTATAGGCTTTAGCGATTAGTGAATCCAAACTATGAGTCATGTTGAGAATTACATTTACTTTCTCACTTTAAACAAAATGAGTGAAATAAAACATCTAGCTAAACAAAACGAGCTCAATTAGACTGTGATTGAAGTTTTAATTCCAAAATTGCAAAAGTTACATTTTTGAATGAACATCTTAGTATATCATTTACTTCAAACAACTAAATTATAACAAAAAGATTATATATTTGACTCAAAATTTCACTTTCAGCCGAACCCGCTTCGACCCTTAGCAAAGAGCTCCCAGAGTTTGCCAAAGAAACTACACCCTGCCTGACCGTCATTTCACCACCACGACGACATGTCTACCACATAATCAACTAAACATCCCGACTATTCACTGCATAGAGAATGGGACTGTTAAGTTCATTAGCTTCTTTCTCTTTTCGTCATTGCTAGCAAGCTCCTTAAAACTAGTCCAAGATTTTCTTCTCTTTCTCTTAGATGTTTTTTCTGCGTTTGGAGTCGTACTTTCAGGTGCCACCTTTTTCTTAGAATTTGACCGATTCCTCTTCTTCGTATTTGAATCCAGCAAAGTCAATGTTGGCCTGGTCAATGGGTTAGCGGGACCAGATGCAGCAGAGCTGTTTTTAACTTCCAATGTATCTGTGATCTCCAAAAGACCCATTTTTCCCCTATCAGATGTATTTATATCAACAGGGTCGTCTTTAACCTTCAATGTTTCGTTTATCTCCACAATATCCATTTTGTCCGTGTGAGGTTCATCTGTTGCGGGCCCTAGTGGAGCCGCTATAGTGCTTGCAACAATGTTACTTTTGGTCATATCAGAAAAAGAGACATTGCTACCAGTTCTTTGATTATTTGACTTCGGCTGTGGTTTGACCTTTGGTTGACCTGTATTTCTTATTGTGCCTCTTTTCATATTTCTATGTGAACAAAAATGACAAGTGTATACAATGTTGTTCTGAGGATGAGTAGTAGTTTTCTTTCCTTTACGTCGAGTGTTTGACTTGTTTTTCTCAATCCGGATGGTACAATTGTAGCCAGGATGAAGTATAGATTCACATCTGCACAAGAATTGGATAATTATCAGAATCTTTTGCATATTTTCATAATAAGTACACAAGACTAGAACTAATTTCTAAGCATTTTATTAATATTTGGTGTCTTCACCTCGTGCCTCTTACCTACACCAAGATGTGTTAGGAAATTATATACAAAAGATGATAGTTGTGAGAAAAGAACCTATGCATCTGCCATGAGATATTCATAGAGCTTATTGATGTCTAAATCCCATCATGTATGGAAGGACTTTCAGGGATGAGTTACATTGTTATACAAGCTTGAGAGTATGGATATATGAAAATTTACTGTTACTATCAAGTGATATTTTCACATGAATCATGTGGTAATGGAGAGTGAGAATTTACTGTTATAATCCTGTCAAGTTAAGAAAAAGAGCCTTAATATACTTTCTTACAAAACTAATTAATATCACTACATCAAAAGAACCTGAAACTAAGTCAGATTGTTTGTTATATGATGCTACTTTTCTACATTTTAGCCTTCTGTTCACTTCCATAGAAATATGTTAACTTGTTAAGGAATCAATAGTTTTGTTGAGCTTTTTGTGGTTAATGAAGTATTCTTCAGTCGTTTAACCGGCGTATTTTGGCCTTATTTTAAAACCTAGAGAGACTGAGGGAGTTTTATATAAACACGAAAGGAGTTTGATCAAACTGCTCAACTTGTTTCAAAGGTCTATCTTTTTCTAAGAAGTTTGATGCTTTGGTTTCTGGTGATGGCATTTCCCTGATGAATTTTTGTAGACTGATTAAAAGATTGTTTTTTTAGTTAAAGAGTTAGCAGGGACCAGTTAATATAACTATTTGTAAGCGAATCATGTGTTTCTCATTTGGTTTAAAAAAGCTTGAGGCGCTCTGAAGTGTTTTGGTTCAAAAAGCCGAGGCATGTGGCGAGAGGCGAGAGCTTCACGTTTGTGAGGCACCCAAGGTAAAAAAAGTTAAAAAATATTTATACAAGTCAATACATATTCTACTTGTTAATCAATCCTAAACACAAAAAGATAATTATAAAACACACTTAAACACTTCAATAACATAATTTAAATCATACATTGAAGCCGAAACACACTTAAACGGTAGTTAAAACCATAAAAGAAAACCCTGACTTTTACTTTTGGCCCAAAAAACACTGATATTGACTGAGGAGACGCCTCCGGCGCGCCTCATGTAGATGAGCGCCTCTGACATGAAAAGGCGTTTTCCAAGCGCCTCATACCTAGTCGCGCTTTTTTAAACCAAGGTTTCTCATGCCTCAGGCGCGCTTGAGTGAGTTAGTGAGCTTAGTGACTCGTTATCACACGCCCATAGAGCTGGCAGATTATTTTATGTTTCTAAAGATTCAGATAATGTTCATACTCTTCTTTGCAAGTCCTGCTTCACAAATCACAAATGCAATTTTCCGCAAAATTATATCACATTCGTTTATGACTCTATACCGTTGCTATTTACCAAACATACTTTCTATATTGTGGAATGTGAACTAAGTCACTAACATAGTATGATATATAACAGATAGAGAGAATGAGTTTAGGTGTGTGCACGCACCTTTGACAGGTAAACAACGAAGGGTCAACGGGCGCCCCACATGCCTGAGAAGAAGCAGCCAAATGGTGACCAAAAAAGGCACCCAATGAAGGTATAGCTGCATCACGACTGGCCCACACTGCAAGGTTCTTAATATGTTGCAACTTCAAAGATGACTTGGTGTTTGTGTGTTTCTTCCCAGTTGAAGCTTCTCTTATTGTAACCGACATTTGAGGCCCCTTCTTGCTTAATCCTTTCTTCCCCATGATTCTATTGTTTGCTTCAAAAGATGACTGCAGACAATTGAAGTGTAATCAGTTAAGACAGTAGATAACAATTAAGGCACATAGCAATGACAGATAATATCGTTTATCCACAAACAAATGAAGCAAACACTGAAGTCCAGTTCATAATCAAAGCACACCGTTACCGATTCTACATCAATATATGTGTGTTTGTTTGTATCAATCGCTCAATCACCTTCTTCTTTCTCCCTGGGCGAACTTCAGAGTCCACGGAATCACAGTTATGAGGTCTGGTTAGGGTTTATTTTGGTGGGGTTTTTCAATTTAGTGGGCTGTAGTCAATTGGGCTTCAGGATTAATGGATTCAATCAAATGGGTTAGTGTATGGTTTACTTTAGGCTAAATAAAGGGGTTGTTTTGTTTGCCTCTTAACGAGGCTCTGATCCATTCACTGCTGAATAATTCAGCATTTAGCGAGTTTGTTTCAGCTTCTGAATAGAATGGTTAAGGCTGAACCATTAAGACTTGGGATGTTACCGACCATTAAGCACTGAACTAGGCTGAACCTTAATGGTACAAGAAAACTAACCATTAAGAAGTCCAACCTAATGATTCAGCACTTAACCATTCAGACCTCTTAATGATTCAGCACTAAAAAACAGTTCAAAAAATGTTACGAGTCATATGAACAAGGAGGATAGAAAAATAGGTGAAGGGAATAGAAACAATAATGGTTTCATTTAACCTTTTTCATTAATTAAAGAAAACCATTATTTAAAGCCCCGTGTACAACCATTGTTGACATGTAGTTCCAAACTTATGTTTTGTTTTTAGAGGGTGTTTGGGATTGCTTATTTAACTTCAAAGGTACTTATTGATTTATGACTTTTTTAAAAGTGTTTATTTTAGCTTACTCATATAAAATAAACAAAAATGAGTAAAATGTGGGTAGTTTAATAATTTGATATTCAAAAAACCAAAAACTGTTTCAAAAGCTAGGTTTTGTAGCTTTTGCAAAACAATTTTTTTAACTCATCAAAAAGCCAAAATAAAAACACTTTTAACAAAGGCAACAACTTATTATTGACTTATTTGCTTTTTGGAAAACCTAGAAAAGCAAATAAGTCAATAAGTTGTTTCTAAACTTAATCCCAAACATGCTCATAGTTTAACGTCCTAGAGAGAGATGAACGTTAAATTAATACCCATATATATATATTGAGAATCATGATAATTGTTTAAAACGTATACATATAGTTTAATTCATGATGATTAAAGAAATAGAGAAATGGAGCACAAGGGATGTTTTACCCAAACACACTCGTATAAAAACATCATCATCTAAATAGCCATGAATATGTTCCAATCACGTTTAAATTAAAGGTACACATTTTAAATGCAATTCCAACCAACAACAAGGCATGCAATAACGACTTTGGTGATATTTCAACTTTTATTGGTAAATATTTAATATTTGATATGGAAGTTTGGCTCTTCGAATTGGCAAGACTAACCCTTTTTATTTTTTTTATTTTTTTTTTTTTGAAACTTGGCAAGACTAACCCTTGACATACAATGTATGATCCAAACTTAGAAGGGGTAATTATGTCTTTTAACAAGGTTTTAGCTTATGTTATTATCCTAAATAAAGTCCTAGCCTCATTGAAGGGAGCAAAAAAGCAAACCTGAAATTGAAAGTTTTAAAACTTGGATCCATTGCTTTATAAAACTTCAAAACCCATCCTTTAAGGTGAGAAAGTTGCCGAAATTTTTCCTGACATTTTAGAGCATGTTATAGCCTCAATGTGGAAATCATATACCGTCAATTGCAACTTATTTAAGTTATGTGTAACTAAACGGGTAGATTCTAGTTATTTTTTAGGTACAACATTATCATACTCAATTAATCCTGTTAATAGCAAAGTTAAGATAGGATTTAAGAAGAGTAAGATATAGACAACATTACTCCTACCCTGTGAGTAAGATCTAAAAGTTAAAGATTCTAAGAAGAATGATACTTAGACTATCTTTAATGCTAAGGGTGCCCTTAGCCGCCCTTAGCTGCCTAGTCAGCTGCCACATCATATCCTTAAAAATCCTTACAAATCCTTAAAAACTCTAATTTTACCTCCAACCATACAAACATTTTTACAAATCCTTACATTTTCCATATCATCACCCATTTTTTCTTTATATTTAATAATTAAAATATATTTAAATATGTAATATAAATGACTAAATAACTATATAAATAATTAAATGATATAAACTTAGAAATTGCATTACACATGTAACGGGTTTTTTTTAATTGGTTTTTATAAAAATTGTTTCTTTTAAATTCGATTTTCTAAAATTTGGTTCTTTTAAATTGGATTTTTTTAAGGGGTGGTGACAAATTTTTAACTAAAGGGATTTGTTATGTAGTTGACTTATTTTCAAAGGGGTGAATTTAAAAATTTTAATATTAAAATAAAAAATACTTCTTTCCTTCTACACTTCATCTTCTCAAAAGTCAGAACAACCTCCATTGAAGGCTTGAAGCTCCATTGATGCTTTCTAACACAACCCAATCATTTAAAAAAACCTATTCTCTTCAATATACTGAAAATTATCGCTGATAATAAAGAAAAATATGTAATAAGGAAATTAACGCCGGAGTTGGGTCCACCACGTCGTTTAGACCGAGGCAAACCATGCCCTTCTGCACAGGCACGTTCTCTTTGGACATCTACAGGCGGTGATCTCCAACGCAAAGAACATCTCCAGCGTGGCACGGGCGGCGAGAGTATGAACGCGTTGGAGAGAGTCTTAAAACAAGATTATATAACTTACTTGAAACAAGATAATATAAAAATGAAAATTATGTATCATGAGAATATGTATTAATAAAACTTATCTTTTTCTTCCATTATAAAATACAAAACAAACCAAGTTACATCTGGATAATGGGTAAGCGAGCAACAAGCTGCGCCGCTATACCCTTTTGATACAATGAAGGCATAAAAAAGCTAATAAAATATGTATTTTTTTAATTAAGAGAAAGATGAATAAAAACTACTATTTGTTACAGTACACTAGAATTAACACTACACACTAAGCTGTTGTGTTAGAAAGGAGTACATGGGTCACTATCTACTTTGTTTGGTGCTAGAAGACGATATAGTAAAGAGTATAGGTCGGTCCTATATTGAATAAACTTAAATACATATTAAAGGGAAGGTGGTTGAATGTTCAAATTCAATGAACACAAAGAATTTTCAAAGTTTCCCGATTCATTAAGTGATTGAATTAATTAGGAAAGTGTTTGTTAAACTAGAGGGATTGTTGATGGAGTGAACGGGCTTTTGTCTCGTTACATAGGCAAAGTGGGCATTACCCTTTACGTAGAAAAAATGAGAGGCAATGAAAGGCAATGACAAGAGACAAAAAACAACCAATCAAAACAAACTATTAAAAAAACAAAACAAAAGCACTAGTCAAAGAGCCCTCACGCCTGTAGCAATTTCCCCGGGGCAAGGGGCAACGCCGTTTATTGTGGTGGAGGTTGTAGCGTTTTGGTGTTTCCCCCCACTTCCTACGCCCCACTCCAGATCATGGGGTCTGGAGGTGTAGTTTGTTTCAAGTGATGAGAATTCAAGTATCAATGTAGTTAGAAATAGATTATTTGAGAGTATGTCAGTTTGTTGTTCAAAATATAATTATTAAAAATTGATTGGACTGCCCAAGGCATTATAGTCTAGTGGCATCTTGGTGGTGAGATAAGACTTAGGGGCCATAAGGTCCTGGGTTCGAATCTCACAAAGGGGGTTTTCTCATAATTATGAGTTTCCTCCTGAATTGGTGACTTGGTGGTGGAATATGATCGCGTGGCAACATTGGTGGCACGATGATACTCCAGTGTTGCGTGGGTGATTCCAATTTGTTGGCCGTTCAAAAAAAAATTGATTGGACTAGTAATTACAAGTTTATTCTTTACAAAAATTGAACAAAGAATTTAGAAAAATACAAACTTAATATACCAAAACTCTTAATTTAGTCAAATCTGTTAATGATAAAATAGTGTTAAAAAGTATGTGAATGTATTAAATACTTGTATATTCATACTTAATGTCATCAGCATCATCATCACACTCAGTAAATCCCACTATTAGCAAAACTAAGGTAGTGATGTACTCAAATCTATGCATGGCTGCTCATATTTTGGTAACCGGCCCTAAAATTTGAGAAATCTATTTGAGTTTGTGAGATTTCACTGGAGTCTACTTTTCAACTGTACAGGAGTCCAACGTTTGTCCTTGGGATAATTCATTTTCGTCAACTGAACAGTTGCAATTACAACGTAAAGTTTAACTTTTATTTTGTTGCAGACTTAAAGTTGAAATTCTACGTTGGATATAAGATCTGAGTGAATACAAAGATTTACTAAAATTGTGTAACACCCTAGACCGTTTTAACAGAAAATACGCAGCGGAAATATAAACTAGAAAAACTTCTTACTTTATAAAACATTCTCGGATGTTTGGAAACCATATTTACAAGATATTTAGGTGTTACATCTTTTATTCTTTCTTATTACATTCAATATGACTCATCTTTATTAGGTTACGTGACCGTGACCCCGTACAATCCGCTTCCTCGCTCGATCTCCATCCTTTCATTGCTATATTAGGTAGACAAGACAACCTACAATCACCACATAACCATTTCGTTAATTCGTTAAGTGACTTCAGAAAAATTACCCACAATGTGGAAATGATATCCAACAATACTCAATGATCATGTTCAAACGCCTTTCGCAAGTTCGGGCCTGATATCCAGATCCTAGCCTCGAATTTACATGCATCCATACTTACATACCTGCATCTTTATTACCATCCTCATAGCAAAAGGTTAATAACACTACAATACATACCTGCATACAAATCCCATACACAACTTATCTTGACCCGTCATACTATTCTTCCTTCATGTATTCTCTAGGACAAACATGACGTTTCCAATCCTATACTCAATCTACACATAATGATCAACCTTTACATACATAAAACTCTCACATGAACCTGGGTATAAGCACCTATGCATACACCACATTACTAAATCTACAAAAGCGTAGCAAATCTATTTACCATACTTGTTACCATATATACACACATATCAATCTAATTGCATATACATGCATCATTCCGTACTTGTGTCATATTTGTAAATCTCGGATTTGTTTCATGGTTAAAATACCTTCACTTTCTTTTTCATCTTTGTTGACCCAATTATCCAAACTAACTTCTTTGTTGTGTGGTGAACTATACTTGTTCACTAACATCATCTATTCACTTGTCTTACTATAGTCTATAAATTTGTTATTTCATTCTTATTTTCCAATTCCACATTTATACATAAATATGCATTTGCTAATTTAGCGTTTAGTTCATAAGTCACTTACCTTTGCCCGTGTGAGTGTTGTCGTCCATTCCATCCGCTTGACCCGTTATCTTCCAATCCATGTCATTTTTATTCCTACTTTAACAAGTCAACTTGCAAACCATTAGAACATATAACGGGTCATTCACCACCTTTAATACATAAGTATTATTCACACATCCCATTATATGTGTTCATAATCATTTTACCATTCATACTAGTAATTTGGGTTAACCCCACCGGTTTGACCCGAAATCATCCATTTGTGTCTAATGAAGACATATGACTCATTTTCACCACAAATCCATGACATCTTACTTTTAACCCATATACATAAGTTTTAGGCTAATCCAACGCATTTAATCCATTCACCCAATTGACCCGTTTGGGTGATTCTCCCATCATTGACTTACTTAACAATTTCATGACATTATGTTAACACAAAACAATTAAATCCACCAATGAGTTAACATCAAGATTATACTCACTTATCCATCCTTTGATTGTTACAATTCTTCATACACATAAGAATTCAAATACATAAGTTAAGTTTGTGAATTACTTACAAATGCGAGTAGAGGTCGAAACCATACCAAACGAACTCCGATTGAGATGATTTAGGAGTCCATGGAACCGTCTCGCCGAGATCTACGAAACCTACTAGTTTTAACCATCTGAAACAGCCACCACTGTTGCTGAAACAGCAAAACAGTGGCCAGATTACCAATTTTCGAGCTGATGTCTTCTGGTCAGTAAAAACCCCTCTTCCAGGCCTCTAAATCAAAAACCCACCGTTGGATATGATCGTTTATGTGTGTTAAAGCTTCTGTAAAAATTTTAGAACGATCCAACGGTGCAATCTCCGGGAAATCACACTTTATGACAGGCTGAAAACCTAAAAACGGGATTTTCTTGACTTGGAAGGTTCTCTCTCTCACACACACTCTTTCTCTTTATAAATTTTGTGGGAGAGGCATGAAATGAACCAAAACCTTATCACATACCTTTTATACTACCAAGGTTTTTCAATTGACATAACCTACCCTTGAACTTTTTAAAAGATTTATGGACAAGTCTACATACTTTAATAATATTCAAAATGTGCCAATAACATAATTCCAACATTAGATCTTAGTAGTGATTTATATGGTTCACATTTAGTAGATGATTAACTTCTAAATCACAATTAAATAACTTACCCAACACATGGTAGGCATCATACCAATCAAGTATAGAGTAAAATCCCTTAATGCATAGTTCTACCAAATCATACCATCAAACTACATCCGCATATGAATTCCATCAAAAACATATTCCTCATGTTAGTTTTCTAACAATTACATCAATTCTCACATGTTTCTCACATTTCTTCTTGCATACAATTTCACACGTCACCTAGGCATTTCGCCAACACTTGGTGTGCGTACAACATTCTAAGCACATTATACAAGCTTCTCATACATGCATTCAACTAAACACATAATGACCTTCAATCATGACCAATTTCAACACGAATCCTATCAAACATGGACTATAAACTACACTTTATTTCTTCCATTACATTAATTCTAACATTCATTCACCAAACTTTCACAAAAAGTTAAACCACCCATTTCTTTAACGAGATTAATCATTCTAGCTAATTATTTCATGCAATAGAACAAAATAAACATACTAATAAACAAGAATTCGGGTTTTGGGGCGTTACAAGTCTACCCCCCTTGGATAAGGTTTCGTCCTCGAAACCTCTTTCATTCTTACAAGTTAAGCCTACTCTTACCTTTTAGTTGTTTACCAATTCAAATGACATGATTAGGACGTATGCCAAGTATCCTTAGTGCACATTTGTGTCCGTGGAAATTAAAAATCCTTGGGCACTCATTTCAACCTATCAAGTCTCAAATTCTTGCATAATGTTAAGCTCCTATCAAACTACATATATATTCATACAAGCTTGTCACAATATTCCACTATTATCATTCCTTCTAAATATTTCCAAACGTTACATAAAAGCTAGAACTTGAACCATTCGCATTTAGTAATCATTCATTCATTTTTGTCACCATCACAGCATAATTACTATTTCATCCTCACTTACTCTTACTTACTTTAGAGTTAGACATAACTCTATAGTCACTACTAAACCAGTACAACTATCATGTACACCCCTTAGGGTAAGTTTATGTGTAATTTTATTCATGCCAATTTGTTTGTTAGTTCATTTCATGTACTACATACAATAAATATATGCCCATTGCTTAACAACATCGAATCTAAGCTAAAGTTCATTCATCATTTGACCCTTAAAAGTCAAAATTTTCCAATCTATATCGTTTCATTCATGCCTATTTGTTTCTTAGTTCGTTTCATGTACTACTAACAATTCGCACACATGCATATTTCTCAATGAAATCAAGTGGGGATGAAAGTCATTCATTTTTTTTAGCTTTAAAAGTCAAACATTCCATACCACTTCATACTTGAACTATCACTTATTCGTACGGAGGTACTATTCAATTTAATTCTTTCTATCTAACAATCACAAGCTAAGCATTTTACTAACCTTGCTTTCATGGCATTAGCCAACGATAGGTAAGCCGAATAGGTTCGCTTCTATCCAATGTTGATGCCATACTTGTCTTGGTCTAAATCATTCACATGACTAATTCCAACTCATAGTCATCCTTTCACCAATTCTATTGGTTTCATCATATCAAGAGTTAGATTCATTTACAAAATCAACAGTTGGTCGTATAAGAGACTTTCAACAGTCCGTTGAAGGTTCCTTTCACATTCAAGGTCTATCTATAATTCTTTCATAAAATTCCCATTTACATACAAAACCATGTTATACATTTACATTCTTACATAAGATCCTTACATTTTATTTGCTACTTTCACAAACCTTTCAGCCGTTTGACTTTTCAAATTCTCACTTCTTACTAATTTATGACATTCGACCATCAATCCTTTCGAATCTTTCTAATGACAGTTAGAAGTATGCTTTGTACTTTCTTTTTAATCTATGAAAGCTTATGAAAACAGTATTCATTTCCTTGTCAAATTAATTTATTCATACGGTTCTTAGCCACGTATTTATGTTTACTTGTCACACCAACAACTCCTAGTTGATAATTGATTATGTTTATTTCATGCGATAAGCATTTCATGCAATCTTATTAATACATGTATAACCCTTACCAATCAACTTTTTTTTTTTTTTTACTTTTCACAGAGTCAAACTATTAATGCATTCTTAACTATCTTTCCACAATTTGTTTCTACCGTTAGTGTATATTTCTACCCACATCAATAAAAACTATAGGTATAATACCTATTTATTCATTTCGTTGGTTGCAAAACACGTGTATCCCAATGAAATTATTAACTACATACTTACAACTTTAAAATTTTTCATTGTTGGAGACGGGAATGCAATTCTCTTCTTCATCCCCGCCCGACACTACATAAAATATGGATTCTACCTCTCATTCATCAATGTTTGATCCGTACTTATCTATAGTTTCAAACATATGCATTCAACGCATATTTGGGCCATACTTATCTATTAACACGAACCATTCATTCTATACATGTTTGATCCATGCTCACCTATGGACATCTCAATCCGTTTCAAGGGTTATTATACATTTCTATATTGTTCCACCAATTTGATCCACTCACGTGGGTCATTTTACATTTCTACAAATTTTCTACCAATTTGATCCATCATGTGGGTTATTCTACCTTCCCAATTTTCTAGGCATACTTGTGATGATTCTCACGGTCCCACGTGTATATATGCTTCTTGCTAAAAAGTTAATTATCTACCCTTTTTGACTCGTGCATCATGCCACGAAGTCATTTTCCACACTTTTGACTTGTGCAACTTGCCACGAAGTCAATTTTCACACATTGACTTGCGCATCTTGCCACAAAGTCAATTTCCACACTTTGACTTGTGCATCTTGCCACAAAGTCAATTTCCACACATTGACTTGTGCATCTAGCCACAAAGTCAATATCTACACTTTGACTTGTGCATCTTGCCACAAAGTCAATTTCTTATTAATTGAATTTGCATCTTTTACTGATCCATTTATCATCCAATTATCAATAAAGGTATGCTACACCTGTTCTACCATACGACTTACTATTCTTTCTGACCCCATATGTGATTTTATCAATTTATAAGAATCCATATGTATGGTAGGGGCTAATACATGGCCAGTGTATTAGTAAATCCTACCGTACACATGGCGTCCCATAAATCACTACGTCACATTATGAAAAAGATGAATTTTAACTTATGTCTTATTTCTTTACCCACCCCTAGACAACTTATTGGGTTATTTTTCACTTGGATATCTATCCTCCCTACTGTCATACTTTTATCCACATTCATATTCTCCACTTCATTATGTCTACATTCTACTTACTACTTACTAAACTAATAAATCATACCTTTCACGCATTCCTTCCAACTTGTACAATATGTCTTTATGTACGTGCCACGTTTGATTTGAAACTTCCTTCTTTCTTTGATTTTCCTGAAGTAGGAATTTATGCTCTTCACCCTATTATAGATGACCTTTCCATCTGTTCCACATGTTCTGGGTTCTGCCTTGGACCGCGTCCTAGAGGCCTCTTCATCATCCAATATAGCTCACCTTAACAAAACAACTCAATTAATTATGTCATATCACGTCAATGATTAATAAAATCTACCTTCAGGTCCCAATCGAGTTTTGGACTGTACGGTCACTAATCCCAAGAGCACACGGGTTTGAGTTCAAGTACTTACCTTCCTATACTTGATTTCACTCAACCCCGGGCTCTGATACCAACTTGTAACACCCTAGACCGTTTTAACAGAAAATACGCAGCGGAAATATAAACTAGAAAAACTTCTTACTTTATAAAACATTCTCGGATGTTTGGAAACCATATTTACAAGATATTTAGGTGTTACATCTTTTATTCTTTCTTATTACATTCAATATGACTCATCTTTATTAGGTTACGTGACCGTGACCCCGTACAATCCGCTTCCTCGCTCGATCTCCATCCTTTCATTGCTATATTAGGTAGACAAGACAACCTACAATCACCACATAACCATTTCGTTAATTCGTTAAGTGACTTCAGAAAAATTACCCACAATGTGGAAATGATATCCAACAATACTCAATGATCATGTTCAAACGCCTTTCGCAAGTTCGGGCCTGATATCCAGATCCTAGCCTCGAATTTACATGCATCCATACTTACATACCTGCATCTTTATTACCATCCTCATAGCAAAAGGTTAATAACACTACAATACATACCTGCATACAAATCCCATACACAACTTATCTTGACCCGTCATACTATTCTTCCTTCATGTATTCTCTAGGACAAACATGACGTTTCCAATCCTATACTCAATCTACACATAATGATCAACCTTTACATACATAAAACTCTCACATGAACCTGGGTATAAGCACCTATGCATACACCACATTACTAAATCTACAAAAGCGTAGCAAATCTATTTACCATACTTGTTACCATATATACACACATATCAATCTAATTGCATATACATGCATCATTCCGTACTTGTGTCATATTTGTAAATCTCGGATTTGTTTCATGGTTAAAATACCTTCACTTTCTTTTTCATCTTTGTTGACCCAATTATCCAAACTAACTTCTTTGTTGTGTGGTGAACTATACTTGTTCACTAACATCATCTATTCACTTGTCTTACTATAGTCTATAAATTTGTTATTTCATTCTTATTTTCCAATTCCACATTTATACATAAATATGCATTTGCTAATTTAGCGTTTAGTTCATAAGTCACTTACCTTTGCCCGTGTGAGTGTTGTCGTCCATTCCATCCGCTTGACCCGTTATCTTCCAATCCATGTCATTTTTATTCCTACTTTAACAAGTCAACTTGCAAACCATTAGAACATATAACGGGTCATTCACCACCTTTAATACATAAGTATTATTCACACATCCCATTATATGTGTTCATAATCATTTTACCATTCATACTAGTAATTTGGGTTAACCCCACCGGTTTGACCCGAAATCATCCATTTGTGTCTAATGAAGACATATGACTCATTTTCACCACAAATCCATGACATCTTACTTTTAACCCATATACATAAGTTTTAGGCTAATCCAACGCATTTAATCCATTCACCCAATTGACCCGTTTGGGTGATTCTCCCATCATTGACTTACTTAACAATTTCATGACATTATGTTAACACAAAACAATTAAATCCACCAATGAGTTAACATCAAGATTATACTCACTTATCCATCCTTTGATTGTTACAATTCTTCATACACATAAGAATTCAAATACATAAGTTAAGTTTGTGAATTACTTACAAATGCGAGTAGAGGTCGAAACCATACCAAACGAACTCCGATTGAGATGATTTAGGAGTCCATGGAACCGTCTCGCCGAGATCTACGAAACCTACTAGTTTTAACCATCTGAAACAGCCACCACTGTTGCTGAAACAGCAAAACAGTGGCCAGATTACCAATTTTCGAGCTGATGTCTTCTGGTCAGTAAAAACCCCTCTTCCAGGCCTCTAAATCAAAAACCCACCGTTGGATATGATCGTTTATGTGTGTTAAAGCTTCTGTAAAAATTTTAGAACGATCCAACGGTGCAATCTCCGGGAAATCACACTTTATGACAGGCTGAAAACCTAAAAACGGGATTTTCTTGACTTGGAAGGTTCTCTCTCTCACACACACTCTTTCTCTTTATAAATTTTGTGGGAGAGGCATGAAATGAACCAAAACCTTATCACATACCTTTTATACTACCAAGGTTTTTCAATTGACATAACCTACCCTTGAACTTTTTAAAAGATTTATGGACAAGTCTACATACTTTAATAATATTCAAAATGTGCCAATAACATAATTCCAACATTAGATCTTAGTAGTGATTTATATGGTTCACATTTAGTAGATGATTAACTTCTAAATCACAATTAAATAACTTACCCAACACATGGTAGGCATCATACCAATCAAGTATAGAGTAAAATCCCTTAATGCATAGTTCTACCAAATCATACCATCAAACTACATCCGCATATGAATTCCATCAAAAACATATTCCTCATGTTAGTTTTCTAACAATTACATCAATTCTCACATGTTTCTCACATTTCTTCTTGCATACAATTTCACACGTCACCTAGGCATTTCGCCAACACTTGGTGTGCGTACAACATTCTAAGCACATTATACAAGCTTCTCATACATGCATTCAACTAAACACATAATGACCTTCAATCATGACCAATTTCAACACGAATCCTATCAAACATGGACTATAAACTACACTTTATTTCTTCCATTACATTAATTCTAACATTCATTCACCAAACTTTCACAAAAAGTTAAACCACCCATTTCTTTAACGAGATTAATCATTCTAGCTAATTATTTCATGCAATAGAACAAAATAAACATACTAATAAACAAGAATTCGGGTTTTGGGGCGTTACAAATTGTACCTCTCTAAGAACATGATACATGATAAGAGTTTGTGGATGTGTAGAATTATGGTTACTTGGTTAAGGATTATTAGGAGAGGGTACTGTAGTGGCTTAGCTGGGCTTTAAGGGCGTTGTAGTGGCTTAGTGAGGCCTTAGGGATCCATTTTCTTACTACACCTTAAATGCTCTTGGATTGCGATTTGTCTTTTACGTGGTTTTGTGATGTTATAGTTGTGCTTATGGTTCTACGTAACAATGTTTCTCTCTCACTACTTATTTTCGTATTTTGTAGTTTTGTGCTTCTGTTTGTAGTTGTGTTGTTTCTTTTGAAGTTGGGGGTTTCTCTGGAAGCAACTTCTCTATCCTCAGAGATAGAGGTAAGGTCTGCCTACATCCCATCATTCCTGGACGCTACGACAGCCTTCGCTATTTGTGGGATATACTGGGTATGGATGATGATGATACTCATACTTTTTCCTAATTTCTAAGTAATCAAACATACACTATCAATAAATTTACATCTTACAAAGAGTAAACATGCTCTAAAACTTACAAAGAGTAAGCATAGTGTAAAAATAACATGTCACATATAGTGTTTTATATAAGAAATGATATATAGAATGTAATTAAGCCTTCTTATTAATTTCATAAAGTCAAAAATTGTTATCAAATATGGTTCTATTTAGTTGAGTTCATTTAAACAATTAAAAAACAATAACGTTGTCAAATGAGACTGAAGAGTGAGTGATTTTTTTTGAACGACAAACTTACTTATAAATACTTATTGAAGGGATAGGGTCCCAAATCCTGACGCGGATAACGACCATAACCCATAAAAATAACAATTCCAAAGTGTACGCGGAGCAATATCTGCGCGACACCAATTCTGCGGGAAGACATCTGCCGGCTGATGTCATCCGCATAAAGGAATCTCCCCGCATGCACACACGCACAGTACAATCAAGAAACATCTTCTTCAAGTACAGACGCGTGCGGACGATCATAATTCAGAATGATTCGGTCAGAATCAGGGCGCATGGTGCGCCAATCAGAAGACAGCACGTGTCAGGGGTGGTCCAACAACCCCTAAGCATGAGTGACGTGGCAGCCTCCATGCTTCCACCATGCCGTGTACAGTACTGTCTGCGTATTGTACACGCATGTCTTCCAACTACCGGTCATACGTCACATTAGACGCACCCGAAGGTCAAACCATGTCGTGTCAGAAAAGTACCCACCAACATCGAATCGCATCGCGCCACGTGAATCTATGACAGGGCGGTACTCTCTTTCTCTCACATCATCATTAATTACCACGTGATATTGTATTCACTTTATGGGCCAAAGGGAGGCAAGCCCTTAACCCGAGCCTAAGACCATCGTCGTGGTTAAAGGATAATGATGTTTGGCACATGCATACTCTATATAAAGGAGGTTACCCTTCCCTCGTATGGACATGCTATGTTGCGCTAAGCAAGCCAACACAATTTTTGTGTCTGTACGTTGGAGTCATTGGACTACTTAGCAGTCGCCTCCCTTCGTACGACTCTCTCTCTTTTCTTGTAGGTTCGATTCGTGCTACGAGTGCATGTAAGGGATTATACCCTACAGCAATCCGTTGAGGTAATTATAACTCGTTGTTTCTTCACTTATATACCTGTATCTTACAAGATTTGAACATTCAATCTCATGTACACTCACATTTTACCCACATCATATCCATTTGGGACGAAGATCGAGTGATTAAAGTTCCAAAATCACTAGGAACTCATTTGCATATTTCTCAATAAATAAGGGACATAATTGAGCATGTACCCAAACTTATAAAGGTGCAAAATGATGAAGTTTCAGTCAAAGATAACAAGATGCTTTTGTTGGACATAACCACAAAGCATGACATCTCACTCTCACTCTTATTATTCATTTGACAAAAATATGAAAAACTGTGATACACACACATGTGTGTATAATATAATATTATATAATCATGTATAATATATCTGTATATATATAAAGAGAGAGAAGCAACACTAGTCTACAACAGTAGCAACTAGCAAATTGGCTCTCCACACAACTCTCTACAATCATCTTTTTGTGCTTTTCTGCTAGTACCCATTGTTCTTTTATTACATACCCACTTCTAGTTTTCTTTTTCCCACAATAAAAATGCTTTCTTTTTCAGTTTTCTTGAATCTTTATTGAGTTTATGAAAATGGGTATGCTTCATAATTGGAAGAATGATCAAATTCAGGGAATTTGTCAGGAGATTGAACTCAAGACATGAGTTTTAGTTTCTTTGAATGGTTTTTGTGTTTTGAATGCTTTGGAATCACTTCATCGAGATCTGATCACTGGTGGGGCTCTGCCATCAACAATTTGTGCTTTGTTTGGCTCAAAATGCAAGAGTGAGTATAAAGATATCTATTTTTTTTTTTTTTAATAATTTATGTTTCTTTGTTATTATTATTTTGCACTCCACATGTTTGATACTTTGTCCCATAGAGAGTTCTTATGGTAATGTTTCTTGAAACATGGTAATTAGGGTTCTTTACTTAATTAATCTTTATTTTTCTTGATTATCACTTTCCAGCTACTACAGCCTGCAGCCACATGCATTAGCATCTCTTAAACTTCTTTTATGTGTTAAGTATATGTTCTTTATGCTTTTGCTTTGAGTGTAGGTAGATCAAAGATTTGCTAGTGTGCTTTGAGATTTTAAAAAAGCACCAACTCATCCTCAAATTTAGGAAAAATGTGTAGCTACTTTTAATGATTATGTGTGTTTTGTTTGATTCTTTTATATTAATATTTTTATTTGAGTTTTGTTCTTGAAGATCTTCACTTACTTTTCATTGTTAGAATTTTCTTGTAGACAATGAATTAGTGGTAGTTTGGACATGAGCATAAGCATCTTTGCAAATTACACTTTGTATAAACCAAAAGGTGTCATCTTCTTCAATTCTTTATGTGTATTATATACTATTATACTCCAATTTTTAGACTTTTGATATAACAAACAACCAAATTAATACAAAAGTTTTTGCATAATCGACGGCTAGTTTTGAATTTCTGAGTTAAACACAGGCGCTACACTCATAAATGTGTAATAGCATTGTGTGATTACGTTATTTGTTGCAACTAACTGCTCTTAATTTTAGGCACTGGCTTCATTTTATGTAGATGGTGATTATACATTTCTGAATATTGTTGTATTTGTTATGTCTTTTGTAGATTGTGAATCTATAAATGGGTCAAGATTTAGAGCTGGATTTTGAGAAGTATTGTGTGGTAGATGGAAGTCCTATAACAGTTCTTTTATCTCCTCGCAATTCAAAAATAAAAAAGAAGAAAGTTAGAAAGGAACTCAAATGTAGAAATGAGGTATTGTTGGATCAAAGCAAGGAAATTAGCTTACGTCGGTACCGAAGTGCATCTTGTCGAAATGTTCGGTCGACCTTGGGAGTCAAAGAAGCACTGAAAAGGGGTTCAGTGTATCAAAGTTCCAATGAAATAGGTAAGATGTATAAGATTGATGAAAAAGGAAATGAAGGAAGAAAAAAGATTGAATTTTCAAGAGGTGACGGTCTCTTGCCATTTGAAATATTTGATTCATTGTGCGGTTCAGATGAGGATGAAAGCTCATTGGGCTCGATTTCAAGTTCTTTTTTAGAAATGTCTATAAATTCGATCAACAAACAAGAAGATAAAAATTTTCAATCTACTCCCTTACATAAATCTTTATCTTCTAGATTGGAACAACCTCATTCTCCTACCAAATTAGAAACCGAACATTCAAAAACTACCCGTTTCACCCCTTTCAAAACAATATTTGACCCGTTTGGGAAATCAAAATCTCAGAAAAGTCGGAACATTACTTTAAAGAAATCATTGATACATGATGTCTCTGAAGCCGGATATAACTTTAACCGTTTGAAGAAAGATTCTTGTAGCTCCATTGTGTCATCATCTTTTTCTTGCTCTTCACCTGCTCACTCGAATGGTGTTTTGAAGCTTGTAAACAAGAACCGGATGCCGTATTTTGAGTTAACAGTAAAAAACTCTAATGATCATTTGGTGGCAAAAACATCAAAAGTGGAAAATGGCAACGACTGGATCTATACGTTTCACAGTGGTCAACATAAACGAAGAATCAGTGGTAAAGATAACAAAAGTAAAGATCTCACTATAGGCCAGATGCGAGTTTCATGTTATTTATGTACAGAATTAGTTAATGCAGATAACTTAATGGTCACAGAGTTTGTATTATATGATCTTGCACAACCAAGAAAATCTGCTTCTCACAAGTCAAAGGAGTCAACGGATGAGTCAAAGGTCGATGCTGACCTTGAAAGTGCGGCAATTGTGATACAGTTTCCATCTGAGAAAAGAGAGAGCTTGAAATGCAATCGAGGTGATGTGAAAAAACGATGACTTGTTTCATTTTTCTCAAGCAAAGCTGGAAAAGATTGAACCAGCCAGAGTGAGTGTGGTGATCCCTTCGGAGAACCATGGTTTGCCAAGTGATGAAAGTCGTGGTCCCTCACCGTTACTTGACCGATGGAGATTAGGTGGCGGTTGTGATTGTGGAGGGTGGGATATGGGATGCCCCCTTATTGTGCTTGGCAACCATAATATCCAGAAAGAGGAAACATTAAAGCAGCCTGTCAAACTATTCCTGAAGGTAAACTTTAATTTTTATACCGTTTGACAATCATTTCAAAGTTGACCAATTTTATGAATAAGAATATCATTGACTAATTTAACCTGTATGGATATGATTATCACTTTGAAGTTTATGGAAGTTGCCAATGATAAATCTTTGTTTTGTAAACTTTGTACAGGGAAACAAAGATAATGCCCCTGCTTTAACCATGAAACTGACGGAAGAGGGTCAATATTCAGTTGACTTTCACGCCCACTTGACATCACTGCAGGCGTTTTCCGTTTGTGTTGCTATCTTACACAGTACTGAAACGTCGATTAGTGTGGCTCATGATAGCCATAGAGAAATGCTGCAGTGTGATTCTTTGAGAGTCTTTGTTGAGGATGAAGTCAAACATTTGATTGAGGTTTTAGTTGAGGAAGACAAAAGAAAACCAGACAAGAATGAAATCCCGCCTTCTTTTTTGATCAATCCACCATTTTCTCCAATGTCACGTGCATGATTTCAAATGCGTACCTTTGATTATGCGATGTTGACCGTGTTGGTCAAACATGGAGAAGTCACGTATAGAAGTCGAAGTTGGTGTGTGTTGGTTTTATAGGTATAACTGGAAGGAAAGTATGCAGATGTTAATGTTACTCAAATATATTTAGGAACTAGGATTTATGATTATTTTGCAGAAAAAAGTTAGCCCATTGATCATGTAGGATTTCAGTAGTTTCATGAGAAATTTTTGTATCTCTAGGATAATAATGTTCATCTATTCACTTTTGGATTAATCCAAAATTCCAAATGTTTTGAACCTTGTAATATCCTGTAGAATTAGCCTAGCTTACTTTCAAAGTAAGGTGTAAATTATTAATTTGACAGTCATATTTCCTGTACTGATAATTTCTATCCATCTGTCTCATAATAGCAAATGTATATGTTTGTTACATGTCAAGTTGTCAATTTGTCATAGATCAATAGATTGCTTATGAAGATCCCCTAAATGTTTTTCACAAGTCCAGCAAAAAGGATTCTTAATATTTCTACAAACATATATCTATGATACACATACACTTTCTTAATAAACACATAAATCACTTAGTTCAGAGATTCACACTCTTACATATAAAAGAAACAATTAAAGATTTCTAGGTGTCTACTGACTTTGAAACTCCGGCTTAAAAGTATGGAAGCCGGCTCCGAGAATTTGTCACATGATCAAGCTCATCAAGAGCTTTCGGTTCACTACTTATGGGCCCCGTAACTCCAAACTTAGCTCGGGTTATAACATTTTTAAGTTAGGCCTTTATCTAAGACCCTTACTCTAGAAGCCATTTGTAAATATTAATTATTAATTATGAAAATATTAAAAATTCTTATACTTTTATAAATTACAAAGATTACATATGAAAGCATGTTTAATTGTATATATTCAAAAGTTACTTTTATCAATTATAGTACTCTATTAATTACCTTTTGTTTTATTAATCATACAACATATTTCATTAAATGTTAATTAAGATGAGTAGTGATAAATCAAAAGTATTTGATTTACTTATGTTCTTAAAAAGTATTTTTCTTAATTAGTAAAGTTATGAAATTATGTTGTGATTTTGTGTAACAAAACAAAAACTTTACACTAAGTAGTTTTTTTAGTCAATTCTCCAGCTCAAGATGCAAACTATGTATGAGGTTCACAAATAAGGATAGATATACTCATAACATGAGTATAGCAAGGCGTATTAAAATCACGCGACTAGTGAGTAAATAGCATGCATAACTTAAAAGATCGTATTATCATGTTTAAACGTTTCAAACCAAAACTTTCGAAAAATGGTAATGATCACCATATTATTTAAAAGAAATATATACAATAAATGATCCGTATTAGTTGTATCAAGAACAAAAGAGGAAACAATATAATCGTATCGCGTGGTTTAACTTTACAAGAATATACTCTCTTTGTTTATCTCTAAAAATGTACAAAAATGCTTTCTTTTCCATATCTTATACCCAATTTTCTTATCAACTTGTAAATTAAAAACATAATTTTCTTGTAAATTATAATCAAGAAAGTATTTAATTTAATAACATTAATGGGTTACTGACCAAACCTTCTTCAGGAAAGTATTTAATTCACTCACCTTTGTGCTTTGCTTTCTGCACTCTTTCTCAACTTCATATATATAAACAGACCTACTTCAACAAAAAAGAAAAAAAAAAGGTTTCTTGCAGAACCCATTTAAGAAAACCCCTAAAAATTCAATCTTTTCAAGAAACAGAAGCAAAAAAATGGATTCTTGAATAAGTGGTGATCATGGTGATCAGTTTTGCATGTTTATGATCTGAAGGTAAGTTCATATCTTGCATTGCTACTTATTATTTGTTTACAGTTTTGTTCTGATAATGTGAATTTATTGGTTATAATAATTTTGTATAATAAGGGTTTGATTGTTCATAGCTTTTTTTTTGGGGGTTAGGGTTTATGATCTAAGCAGTTTTATGGACAAATAGGTAAATCTTTAAGGCTTGATCATTGGTGTCATGCTTTATGGTTGATTATTTTCATCCATAGGTCATAGGGTTGCCTTTTTTTAGCAAACTTTGACTTGAATTTGGTCAAATGTATAGTGTTTTATTCCATATTTGACTTTTAAATAATGTCAAAAAATTTAAAGAAAAATGTTGAAAATTAGGTAAGTATATTAAAATATTAAAATATACACTTAGGGAGTTGAGGTTACAAAACATAGTTGTCTTTGTAGTTTGATTTGTAAGCTAATTTTTTTAATAAACAAAAAAAGTTTATAGTTCTTTTGAGCAATGGAGATGTAGATGTTGGTGAATTTTATAAATTTGTTATTATTTTTTTTTTTTCAGAAGTTTATATGTTTGATGATGGCTCTATGATTGAAGGATGGTTAAGACTCTAATGGAAGGTTATGTAATGCTGCATGATATGGTCTGTTACAAGGAAATCTGTTTATGTTAAGTTGAATTTTCGCACGATCAAGATTCGCGTTAAGTGCTCAAATAAAGAAAATGAATGCAAATAAGCAATTTGAACAAATTTGGGGATTTAGAAGGAATGTTGATTCATCAAGTGATGAGTCAAAATCAAATTGTGGTGTAGGAAATGGTCAAGAAAAGGTTAGATTAGTTCCTAATTTAGTTGCTGCTGACAACGACCGTGTAAGCGAAACTGAAACTGATAATCGACATGTTCAAGTTGAGAAAAACCCGAAAAGAACCCGTAACGCGCCAAAAAAGGAGAAGAAAAACAAGAAAGAAGTGAAAGAAATGAAGAGCAAACCAAAGAAAGATTCTTGTGCTTCTTCTAACATAAAGAAGAGAGGAAGTGATATTAGAAAGAAAAAGAGCAAGTTTATCAGCCAAGTGAAGGTTTCTGATGATTTTAGGAGCTTTACCGAATCAATCTTGGATGATCTTCGGGTTGCCAGAGAAACCATGTTTGCAAAAATGAGAAAAGAAATGGACCAACTTGTGAACTCAAAAACGCGTTCAAGATCAAAGAAACAAAAGGGAAGTGAAAGGAATGCCACCAAAAAGCCGAACCAAAAGCCTCGTGCAAGAAAACCGACAAAAGTGAAGCAGAAAACCGAGCTACCAGCCTCAAAAGGTTCAGACCGCCCTCAAGAACACGTTGAGAAGGATAACCCAGAAGACCCATCTACTAAAAACCCAATCTTGACTGATTCTTGTCCTAACAAACCAATCTTTACAAGTGGCCCAAACCAATCTTTACCATTGGTTTCACCTAAAGGCAAAAAAAATCCAGTCTTGATTGATCCTTCTGCTAAAAAACCGATCTTTACAAGTGCACCGGATCAGACTGTTACTTCTTCATATTTGACTTTACCATTGGTTTCACCTAATGACAAAAAGAATCCAATCTTGATTGACCCTTGTGCTACAAAACCGATCTTTACCAATGCGCCTGATCAGATTGTTACATCTTCATATTTGACTTTACCGTTAGTGCTACCAAATGACACAAGTTTGAAACTTCAAAGGGGCGGTTTTTCTGGGCTGCAAGAGGAAGAAAGATTTAGAAGCTATCGGCATAACAATGCTGGACCATCATGTGATGGAAATGGGTACCCAATTGGATTAAACCATCATCAAGGATTCGATAACGGTTTTGGAATCCCAAATCGAGGATTTCAAGAATTTTCGCACGATGGTAGTCTTGTAGGTGCACGCGTGATCAATGGAGGGGGTTAAAATACAGTGCAGGCTTATCAGTCCATAATGTAATACCAAATCATCTTGCCTCAAGTGGCTTTCGCAGTCTTTACCCAAATTAGCCTAGAAAATGTCGCGAAGGCGGTTCTTGAAATCAAATTTTGTGAGGAGTTTTGCTTGTTCTTATGTTGAATGTAGAAAACAGGATTTGGATTTGAATAGGTTTGGTCTGTTTTTTGTAGGTTTGATATTGTTTTTCTGTTACTTTGAAAAGGTGGTTTGAAGATGGTTTCAAGCTTTCGTTAGGGGTGTCCATCAGTTCGGTTTTTAGTTTAAAATAATTTCCGGTCGAAGTTGAAAACCAAATTCGGATCCGGTTCGGTTCGGTTTGTGGTTTTGGACTTAATAAACAAGATATACGTTTTTAGAACTTTCTTTTACCATCATTTGTTATTGTATTGTATTGGATTGGGCCATATAAGATTCAACTAAAGTTGTAATTGAGTTGGGCTAAATGAGCAAAGTTAAATAACTATTACTTCATATTAGGTTTGTCCGGTTCGAATCGAGTTCATATTTCTAAAACCGAAAGCACGGTTTGGTTTCAACTGAAAAACTGAATATGTAATTCGGTTTGGTTTGAAAGTTTCTGTTTGGTTCAGTTCGGTTTTTTGTTTAAAACCGAATAATGAACACCCATAGATGATAATTTCTCATTAATAAGGCTAAGAGAGTAAAGATTAGAACTCTCATGTTTTTTGTTTCTGGCCGACCTCTCACAGTGTCAACTCTCAACCGATTTGACAACAGTAAACAATCAAAATCGGAACACACAAACAATATGGCTTACACCCAAACGATTTATTATAAAGAAACGAACTCAAAACATCATACATGAGATACTTATCAATTGAATTGGTATATATATATATTAGACTATAACTAAGATACAATTAATTAATTCACATTAATCATCTACTAAATCACTAGATAATTATATATCATCAATTAAGTGTGCGTTTGGTTTGCTGAATGAAATGGAATTGAAACTAAAATTGAAATTTACATCGAAGTTGGTAATTGAAGAAATTGGATATGAAATTTAAACATTCCAATATGCAATTGAAATCTATATTCCATTATAGATGTGTGTGGTTGGCAAATGAATTGGAATCTATCACTCAAACCCCACCACCACACCTCCCTTACCGTTGCTCCAACCCAGTGTACACTTTGATTAATTTGTATTATCCGTTGAATTAAGTGAGTTGTATATGTAATATACACATGTGTATAATTTGATTAATCTGTTATATCCATCGATGTACACATATGTATAATTTAAAAATATTATACGTATGTATGTGTTTATCAAATATACATGTAACTAGGTGTTAGTTGCCCCGCGCGGCTGTTGTGCATACATGTTTAGTAGTACACTTTATTTTAAATCAAAGTTAGAAAAAATGTGTCAATGCTTAGCTAAAATGTGACATATTACGTGGACTAATAGAAACATAATATGTGGACCACGCTTATCAAAAAAGTGTCATAATATGTGGACCAATAGAAACATAATATGTGGATAAAATTTGTGACGCGTAAAATAATTTAGTTAATAATAATATAAAAAAACAAAATGCCAACAAATAATAAGTAAAACAAATGAAGTAAATAAATAAGGTGTTAGTTGGCCCGTGCTTCGTCGCGGGCGCGACTGTTGTACATACATGTTTAACAGTAAACTTTATTTGAAGTCAAAGTTAGAAAAAAATGTGTCAATGTTTAGCTAAAAGGTGGAATATTACGTGGACCAATAGAAAGATAATATGTGGACCACGCTTAGCAAAAATGTGTCATAATACATGGACCAATAGAAACATAATATGTGGATAAAATTTGCGACCGTAAAATAATTTAGTTAATAATAATATAAAAAAACAAAATACCAACAAATAATAAGTAAAACAAATGAAGTAAATAAAGAAGTAAAAGTTATTGTAAATAGCTAAAAGAGGTAGTTACCGTAAATAAATAGTTAAAGTTACATGCAAAAAAAAAAAAACAGTGCGTACAAAAAAAACAAAAGATTCTCTTGCGACGTGGCAGGTTATGATTGCCTGCCTTCACAAACAGCCAATAACCTTAGCTTGCTGCTACAAACATCCAATCAAAGTTTTTAACTGTAGAAGTGTTGTATCTTTAACAGTATATATAATTATATATAACAATGTACATATGTGTACAGTAATAAGAAAAAAAACGTACTTAGGAAAATTGAAAGAATAAGTTTTAAAACAAAAAAAAAAGTTGTTTTAAAAAAAATAAAAAATATCAATAAAAAATTATTCAGTAAAACATGAAAAAATTTGTTTGTAAAGTTGATAACAAAATATTAAAAATTGGCATTATAAAAATAAAAATGTTTAAATTGTATTAATGTGAAACTTAAAAGAAGAGGTATGTTCATTGAAAATGAATGAAAGGGGCTACGTTTAGCAACCCTTGTAAGTTTTAGACATGCCTGATGTCATTTGATTTAACCGTTTAAAAAAATTAAAAAAAATGAGTTGAAATTGTTATCTTGAGGTTTTTTTAAGGACATTTTTTTTAATTCCATCGACAAAAAAAGGGTAAATTACATAAGGACGGTAGGTAGGCGGGCAACAAGCTGCGCCGCCACCCCTTTTTGAATAGAAAATCCCAATCTGCTAAAAACAAAACCCCGCCCTTGGGGGGTGGAAAAGTTGTTGTGCACTACTCGTTGAACCCGACCCAAAAACCGCACCGCCTCCGGTGCCAAGGAACCGAATGTGTCGAAGGCCAAGGGAACGAAAACATGCTGATTATCCTCACATGCTTTAGCATGATTTTTCACTTTCTTGGATTCAGCTCTCATGACCGCTTGCCCGGCCACAAACTGAATATCCCGAAGCCCAACAAAGGGGGAGACCCCGGTAAGATCAACACACGCATGTTTCCCACCTTCCCAACAAAAAACTAAGACGTCTGCTGGGCTCAAGGTGGACCTCCCCTCCGCGGGGTCTGTGAGAAAATTAACTGACGCCTCTTTTCTTGCGGAGATCCCCGCTCTTCTAAGGATGTCTGCCAAAGCATCCCGGACAAAATCGTGCCGATATTTAAACCCTGGCAATTTCTTACAATGTAACGCATGTTCCCCATACTTATCAAGACATGCTTTGCGGCAGACCGGGCAATTTTCATCATCGGGGAAAATGGGTATCATCAGCCGGTATTTAAGGATTGCCCTGTACTCTACTGCCGACATCCGTTGCCCCAAGCCTTTGATAGGTAGCACGGTAAGGAAGTCCTGGGCATGAGGCTTTTGCAGGCATTTTAAGACGGCCTTCTGACGGACGGACAGACGGAAATCCTCCTCCAAACTTTGTGCGATTCGATTATAAAGAGCATTCGCCAGAGTTTTCTGTGGCTTTTTGGGGGCGGTGTCCTTATTAAAGAAACCGTCAATATCAAAGTCAGGAAGGGATCGTTGTAAAAGGTCAATAGCTCCAGAATAATCCGTTTTTTTTTTTCTCTTTTTTTTTCACAAGCACGATAAACCTTTAAAATTTAAGTGCCCTCGTTTTATCTATTAGAATCCAATTGCTTATAACTCATAAGAATAACGTTTTCTTACTATAGTAAAGATTTTATTTGCTTGTCTAGTGATGAATTAATAATAAAACCAATTAATAGTCCATCATTGAGCTTTATTATTTTATGTAAGATTGTAATCCTGAAATCAAAAAGATAAATAAAAGTTAATACTTTACATTATCATAGATACCTTCGGTTTCCTAACGCCAGAAGCTATTCGTTTCTTGTCCAGGGTCCAACGGGTCGTCCACAGCAATAGTTAATCTCTAGGGGGCAAGGATTCGTCTTTAGTAGACTAGTGTTCGCAATTCAGAAAGGGATGGCGGCACAGCTTGTTGCCTATCTACCTTCTATTGTGATGCAACGTTCGTCTTTCATTTTAATGAATATGATTGAAAAAAAAAATCATAGATTATTTGATAATTGAGCCTTCAAGTCTGTCCACAGCACTAAAATAATCATCATGTATTTTCTATGCAAATTTGATTGGATGTAAATGGTTTAATTGAGTTGGTGACTGAAATAATTTTTTAAAAATTATCTTATTATCTTGTGAGTTGTGAATCCAAATTCATTATATTTTATTTGGTGATAGAAAAATATGTTATTGTTGTTGAAACCATTTAAAACAACTAGAATCTTATCTTTATGGCATATAATTTACAAAGTTAGCGCAGTCTCCTAAAAATTGTATTCTTATGAGAAACTATTATATCTATTGATTGATTAATTAATTGTTACGCCAATTTAAGCTTAATGGAACATGTGGTGTACTATTTTAGGCATTCTGGCCTTCTAGGTCTGTGGATCATGTTTCCCCTTCCCTCATTGAAGTTTGGGTTTATGATATATTTGAATCACTGACGGATTACGGAAATAGCATCGTGTCATTAGTGGAAGTACCTGATCATATCTATTTTCACTAGGCAATAATGTCTATACAATGATTCAGGAGGAAGCCTAATAAATATGGGAAAACCCTTTTGTAAGTATCGAACCCAACACCAAATGGTCCCTAAGCCTTATCTCACCCTAAAATGCCACTAGACTATAATGTCATTTATGATATTGTTGTTTAAAAAGAACTGAAAGAGAAATTGAATTATGCAAAAGATAATTAATAAAAATATATATCTATACGCCTAACATATATCTATATCTATCCTTCATTGAGTAAATCAAGCATACACAAGTAGATGTTGATGTCTATTTATGTGACATTGCCAACTTTTTTTTGTGTTATATGTGTATCTCACATTCTAAAGAAGCCATATACCTTCGAGTGATCACACTCTTTAAGCTCTAGTAAACAAGAAACAAGAGTTCTTTAAATTGTTTTTAACTTTTAGCATTATCAAATCGTGTCGTTCTTTAGATTAACAATAGATTTTGATAGATTTCACGCCACTACATTTTCCAGTATGGCGTTAGTCCATTACACATAGTCTAAGTGGCGATTTGTGATTACCGCCACGTGTAACAATCTTGAAAATGGTGATGTGATGTGGCCTCGCTAAATCGTGGCCATATATATTGAGGGGCGGTCAGTTGGACGGTGGGTTTTGGTCTGCTATTGCTATTGCTGTTGATGCATTGAACATAAAAATAAGACGTACTACTTTTAAAACATCACATGGATGCCACTTGTTCGATTTGTAGTGGTTAGGACGGTTTGGTATTATGTGTTTCAAACTTTCAATGTAGGCCTTACGTTCCAACGTTTCTTTCATAGTTTTATTATATTATAAAGTTACACTTAACTCTTGTAGAAATGTATGACTTATTGACAAGTTGCACCTTCATTATTTATTCTATGTCTTAATGTGGATTTTTGGTATTTTACAAACGCACCTTTTCTAAAACATTTAGGAAGTATGTTTTAATTAATAATCACTTTGCCTATCCGTCATTCAAAAATTGTGATTACAACGAATAATCGAGTTATTCTTTATGCAAGCCTCTTGATCCAAGTATAGTGATTCCAACTATTACTCTTCTTATTTGTCTGTTGTAAATGGGAAACAAGTATTTGTAGAGTCCTTAGGAAAATATGAAATCCTAAGCCCTTTCCATACAATCATAAGCCCTTACGGTTTTTTTCCCAAAGTCTCTTCAGGCTTGACATCTAGGTCAAAGACTCTACAAAACTCAAGTGTTTAATAGCCTCTTTAGTCACGTGTAATCGTTTAATTGGTTGGATTATGAGTCCGATACCAACTCAAGAAAAAGTTGCCATTTAAGTCTTTTAGTCCCTTGATGAAGTACAATGGCATGAAAAAGAAAAAAAAAGGTTGCCTTCTATTGCCGATGGATGCCATGTGATGGCTTGGTTTTCTTACGCCCCATGATGCCGATTGATGGCTTCTATTTTGCACAAATTATAAAGCCCCATGAAGAAACACCGATATAACAATAAAGATATAAGAGCACAAATAGAGATATGATTCTTATTAATGACTATTCGGACAATACAAGACTCAAATATAAGATCGTTACAGCATTTCGACTATAATCTATCTTTCTCAACTATATAGTGAATTCTCTGATAATCACTCTTTTTGAGATTGAATACCCCTTCTCCTGGGATGGAGAGTGGTATTTATAGGCCCCTGAGGTGGCCTGTGATTGGCTGGAGAAGGAATGACAGTTGGCTGTACGATCGCCGACCGTTGTCACCGTTGGCGCTGTCGCCCTGTGATTGGTCCACGTGTCCTGTGATTGTCCTTTCTGTCCTTTTCTGTACTCCGTACCTGCAGGAGATCATGGAGCAGGGAATAATCGCCTCTAATTGGCTGTGTGTCCTTTTCCTTGTCATATGGCAGCTATCATGTACGAGGTCTCATGCGCAGGCTTCTAGAAGTCCACGTCAGCGCAGTGTGCTGGCTTGTGTGGAGATGTGGGGCCGTGCGCATACGCGGGTACATATCTCTTCACCCTAGGCCAATGAAAAACTTGGAATTTATAATGGGTAAACTAATACGGGTGGCCTTGCCCCCTCAAGCTATATCCACCAATATGTCTTTATCTATGATGTGCTCGTTACAATATATCATTGAGCCTTAGCATGTGTGAAGAAACAAGTACCTGAGGGGAACTGGTCTTCTGGGTAGAACAAAAGACTTCTTCTGACCTGATTGAACGGGACCTGTTTAGCTACAAAACAGAACACCGTTAGGACTCGTCACAGGATTGGGGGTTATCCTGTGACCACCCTCCGGCGTGAGAATAAGTATGGCTTTTAAGCGATTGTAAAAGTATGGAGTATTTGTGTATATCATAAGTTTTTACCTGCGTCCCTATTTATAATAGAAGAGTCCTTTACCTCTTACGACGCTTGACCGCCTCTTCTCTCTGGTTGTTCCACTTTTCTTGGAGATAAGCCATATCGCTTATATTCATATTTATCGGGCCGGCGGTTACGCTTTACCCTCCACCTCCTTCTAGAAGGCGTTCGTTATTAATCACTACCGGATTAGGTGTGGCCGTTTGGGCCTTACCCATTGGGCCACATGACGTGTTGTAGGTATGGGCCAGCCTAGTTAAACTGGGCCCTACCTCGTCATGTCCCCCCAGTCTAGTAAGGTGAACGTGTGAACGTTACTAGACTTATAAAAAATATAGAAAATTCAACAAGCATATGTATAAAGTAAAATGTGACTTAAAAAATCTATATTGGGATTAGTACCGCATGACTTGTGCACGTGCCCTGGTGTCATTTCACACGTCCTATCAGCCGTTTATGAGCAGTCTGAGTGTCAGTGAAATGACGTTTGGCGGTTCAATTTTGAATTTCAACCGTTAGTGAGATTGTCTATAAATTTGCCATCTCAAGGTGAGCCATCCATATTACTCAGCAAATTCTTGCTTTTCTTTTGATACACTATCACTTCTGAAATGGCTCCCAAAACTGGTTCTACGCGCACAGTCACGAGTGTTGCCGAGATTCACTGCATGTGGTCGTTAACGGTACTAGAATCCTTCTTAAATGATTACAAAATTCCATCGGAGTGGAATCCTGTATTGCCAGAGAAAGACGATATTGCTTTCCCTCTGAAGGAGGGGAAGCTAACTCTGTATGCTGAGTTTTTTACCTTTTCCCATTTTCGCCTTCCTGCCACGAAGTTTCTCTGTGAGTTACTGTCATATTATGGGGTCAATGTTTCTCAACTGCATCCGCTGGGGATGATTAAAATTCGCCACTTTGAGTTTTGTGCTCTAGGTCTGGGCATGCCGCCCAAACTGGAAATTTTCCGGGCGTTGTACGTGTTGAAGTTCAAAGGGGAATACTTTACCTTTGACCGCCGACCCGGGGTTTTATCGTGTATAGAGAACTTCCCGCAGAGTGTGAGGGATAAGGAGTGGAGAAAGAAGTTTTTCTATATTGATGCCTGTGTGTTTCCGGAGAATGCAGCGATTAGGTACCCGGAGGGCAAGACCAAGCTTGCAGATTTATGTCCGTCCCCGGCGGTATATGAGAAAGATCCTTTATATGTTGCCCTGATTAATAATCCTACCGAATGTACCCACATACCTGAACGGGCGATGGTGGCTGTGGGCATGAGCCGATTATGGTTGGATGATACAGTATTTCCTGAGTATCGCCGTGAGGATCAGGAAAGTTGGCAGTACTTTGATGTGCTTGATCCTGCCGCCGCTCCGTTGCTTACAGAATACGACCGCCCCCTTGGTGCACAAGAGTTAGACGTTTTGAGCCAAACTGTAGCCAAATTCTATGTCCCAACGGTAGCTGTGTCAACGGATGTCGTAGGGACCTCCGGGCTGGGTGTTGATAAGGATGCTCCCATAGACCCTGATCCGTTGAACGTTGCACCGCCGGTGACGGATGTTTCCGGCAAAAAACACAAGAAACGGAAAGCCACCGCTGGTCTGGATGCTGAGGGGTTGTTGGCCAAAAGGCAGCAGCTAAAGGAAGCTAAAGAGAAGACCTTGGGTAAGTGTTTCTGTCTATCTGTCCGTCTGCCTGATACGTTCCTGCGAATATTAACGTCCATTTGTTTATGTGTAGGTGAAAGGCTTGAGTCCGGTGACGCCCAGGTAGAAGAAAATTTGTCTGTTGAGTCTCCGCCTGTTTCTCCCAGTCGGGTGATCGTCCGGGACGATAGTGACGTCATTGTGTCTACATCCATGACGACGACTCCCACTTCTGCTGTTTTACCGACCGTTACGTCTGCTGTTGCAGCTACAAGTCCTCCCCCCACCATACCTGTGAGCATTATTGCTACGACGTCCACTGTATCAATTCCGCCGTCCACAAAGCCTGTGGCGAGTACTGTTGCGACACCCAGTGGTCTATCTCGTCAAAGTTTTTCCCAGCTTCTGAAGGATGTTCAACAGCATCCTATCAAGTTTCCCGGGGGCTTTCGGACAGGCCTCCAGCAGGGTGAGGAGTCCTCCTCTTATTCAGGGCCCGTGCCACCAAACACATACTTACCAGGCATAAATTGGCGACCGTCCTTGAAGCCGGTTAAGTATACGCCCGGGTGGAACGTTGCTGACAACACCCGGCTCATACATCCGGATGTGGTAAGGCATTGGGCCGAGTTTGCTTTCCCCCCAGCCGAGAGATACTATCTGCAAGGGTTAGACAATGCTCAGCTTGCTGAGAACGCCATGGTGTCTGGTGTCAATACAACGTCGTCAGTATATGAAGTGCTTCGCCGGTGGCGTGCAGATTTGGTATATCTGGTCGATCTTCGGGAGAAGCAAAGGTCGTTGGTACTGGAGAACGAACGACTGCTGAAACTGATTGCTGATAGAGAGGTGGAGGTGGTCGCCCAGCAGATAGCCCTTGAGAAAGTAGAAGGTGACCGTGAGCGGATGGTGACGAACCATACGGAGGAGAAAGTTGACTGGCGTCGGCGGGAAGACAAACTGAATCAGCACTTGTTTCGGTATGAAGCCAACATTAAGACGCTGGAAAAAGAGTTGGAAACTGCTAAAAACACCATAACCAGTAACCAGGCCAATCTGGAAAGGTATAACTTGATGGCTGCTGAGATTGAGACTTATGAGTCCCGAATTCGCCGTGCTGAGGAGCAGAGGGATGAGACCCTTAACAGTTTAGCTGACTGCCACAAACAGTTGACTTCCGCCAATGATCGTGCAGATCAAGCTGTGAATGCTGCTGACTCCCTGCGGTCCCAGGTAAATGATCTTCAATTGAAATTGGATGCGGTGGGTCAAGACAGGGATTGGCTGGTAACCCGCGGTATTCCTGCTTCATGGCGATATGTCCGGGGCAGCACCGAGTATCAGGACAGATTGAACGCCTTTTACGACGTGGCCATGGAAGCCGGCTATCATGACGGGTTGGCTTATGGCAATCAGGTTGGCCTGGCCGGGAAGAAGCTTCCTCCCCCTACTGCTCAGGAAAAAGCGTTGCCCACTCGAGTTGCTGATAGTCTACAAGCTCTGAGTTCGGATTCGTTGGAGGCCCTGGGTCGTCTTAGCAACAAAGTTGGTGATGAGGGGTTGTCAGCCCTCCGGGCGGAGTTAGAGCCATACTTGAGCGATTCTTCTGATGGGGATGATGTCACCTCGAATTAGTGCAATTTGTAATTTATGTTTAAGTGTGATTAAAATGATGTAATCGTCGTATTAATGAAAGATCCTTTAGTTTCCTTTGGTGTGTTCCAGCTGGTCTCTGTGTCTTATTAATGCTGATTGGACAGCCATCATTAGACATCTATTAAATAGTTGTCATCATTGCGTGACGTCATAATGACGCTACGTCTGCCATGTGTCATAGATTTGGCGGCGTGTGGCAGAGAATTAATAACGATATTTATTGACACTGACCTTTGGTCTTCTGGACCCATGTATATAAGTCAGGTATCTTATCAATCGTTGCACTCGAAAAAATTTTATCCAAAAAAGGTAAACATTACTGTATCTATTTATGGCTATCAACCAAGCTTCCCTGACTGAACTCCTTCGTGAGCTAGATGCTGCTGAAGGTCTTAAGATGCTCAGAAAGTGGGCCAACGAAATGGATGAGAAACGTGCAGCTATGGAGGAATATAATGCTAGAACTGCTGATTTCGTTCCTCCCAACAAGTATGGGTTGACTTACTCCAGAGGCCCAAGGAGTTTGTTCAATGCTCCAGTTCCCTTAGTGAACCACCCTGAGCTTGCACCAGGCCCCAATCATGATCTGGAAGCTATGGGTGTTGAGCATCCTGTTTCAAACGTGCCAGACGTTGGTGAAGCGACCTTGGTGGCGGAGGCGTTCCCGGAGAACCCTGATGAGGAAGGTGATGTCTTGCCTTTTAATCAGTATTTAATACTTCCTGATTATGCTCCAGACGGTGATCTGCTACATACCCCTGCAGAGGTAGTAGCTATGTTGGACGGCCATATGTGAAATGGGCCTGTTTAGATGGTAGCAATGTAGCCGTATGTGGCGTTTTGTTTGCTTTTTTGTTTTTGTATAGCGCTTTTTGGTGGTAGGTTGTTCGTATCATGGCCAAGGATTTTAGTCCGGCCACCTACCGTAGGGGAGTCTCTTTTTTGCAATGTCGGTCCCCGTGATATGTTAATGAATGCAACTGTTTGCTAATGAAAAAGTGGCCGTGATAGGCGTCTTATTAAGCAAATAAAAATAGGCTGTGAGGACCAATAGGTCGACTATTACACAGTTAATACTAAATGTACTGAAAAACGAAAAATACAAATAGGCTGTGAGGGCCAACAGGCCGACTATGACACAGTTGACACTAAATGTATTGGAGAACAAATGTTTTTAGCTTAAACTAAACGTAACATTTTTTGAGCTGTGCCGCGTTCCAAGTGCGCGGGATAGGTTCCCTGTGAGTTGTTTCAAGGAGTAGGCCCCTTTTCCCAGCACCTCTGCTATTTCATACGGCCCCTCCCAGTTTGGACCCAACTTGCCCTGAGGTTGGGATCTGCTTGCTTCATTGTCTCGCATTACCAGTTCCCCAACCTTGAAGGTTTTTTCGAGCACCCGCTTGTTGTAGTATTTTTCCAACAATCTCTTGTATCTGGCTTCATTGATGCAGGCCGTATCGCGGCGTTCTTCGAGCCGTTCGAGGTTCTCACGTAGTAGCTGATCATTGCCTTCGCCGCCGTTGCTCCTTCGTTGTGATGGGACCACGGCTTCTACCGGTATCATTGCTTCTGATCCGTATGTTAGACTAAACGGTGTTTCACCAGTGCTTGTTTTCGGCATGGTCCGGTGGGCCCACAGGACGTGTGGCAATTGGTCAACCCAGGACTTGCCTTCGGCGTCGAGTCTCCTCTTGATCCCGTCAAGTATACTTCTATTTGCCCTCTCCACCTGCCCGTTTCCTTGCGGGTGGGCTACGGATGTGAAAACTTGCTGGATCTGGAGCTGTGTACACCATTCTTGCAGTGATCTATCCGCAAATTGGGTCCCGTTGTCACTGACCAAGTATAGTGGGACCCCGAACCTGCACACGATGTGTTCCCATAGGAACTTCTTGATGTTTACCGCTTCGATCTTGGACAATGGCTTTGCTTCGACCCATTTAGTGAAGTAGTCGATAGCAACCACCAAGTACCTTAGCTTTCCCGGTGCCGGGGGGAATGGCCCCACTAAGTCTATCCCCCACCTCTGAAACGGCCAGGCCGCTGTCACTGGAATCAAATCATTTTTAGGCCGGAAAGTATGTGGGGCGTACCTCTGACAACTGATGCACTTCTGTAGTACTTCCACTGCCATGTTATGCATACCCGGCCAATAGTATCCTGCATTTGTCACCTTGGCTACCACTGCCCTTGGTCCGGCATGTATGCCGCAGATGCCCGCGTGGATCTCTTCGACCAGGAACTTTGCTTCTGATGGGGACACACACCGCAGAGATGGACCCAGGTAGGACTTCCTGTATAAAACCCCGTTCTGCATTTCATATTGTACGGCTTTGGTGCGGATTTTAAGGGCTTCCCCCTTGCTATCAGGCAGTATGCCGTGTTCCAGATATTGCTGTATCGGTGTCATCCAACAGACTTCCGCTGCGTACACACTGTGCACCGTTGCCTCCTGGGTAGATGGGTGCTTGAGTGTTTCGATGTGGACGTCTTCTTTAGTACCTGACGACGCCAACTTGCTGAGGGCGTCCGCTACATCGTTCCGGTGCCGCCGGACATGTATTAATGTTATCTTCTGGAACTTTGACATCAAAGCTTTTGTCTTCTCTAAGTATTTGGACAACGTATCATCCCGGACCTCGTACGACTCATTAACCTGGTTGTTCACCAGGAGAGAATCAACGTGGGCGTCCACCTTCTTTGCCCCGAGCGATAGAGCCACCCTCATTCCTGCAAGGAGTGCTTCGTATTCGGACTGGTTATTGGAACATTCGAACTCGAACCTGAGGGCATATAGGAATCTGGCCCCGTCTGGACTAACCAGTAAGAGGCCAGCCCCTGCTCCTTTGCTGTTTGATGAGCCGTCCGTATACAGTTGCCATGCTGGCTCATCCGATTCTTGGGACGGTCTGTTGCTTATTTCCGGTATCTCTTGTCCAACAGGGATTTCTGTCATGAAGTCGGCGATGACCTGCCCCTTCACTGCGGTCCGCTTCTTAAAGACTATATCCAGCGCTCCCAACTCAATTGCCCATTTGGCGAGTCTTCCTGATACTTCCGGTCTGTTTATCACTTGTGCTATTTGAAAATTGGTTAACACTTCAACTTTGTGCGCCTGGAAGTAGCGGCGCAGCCGGCGGGATGCGTGGACCAGGGCCAGGACCAATTTTTCCAACATCGAGTACCTGGTTTCCGGATCCGCGAGTACCCGACTGATGTAATAAATGGGGGTTTGGGCCCCGTTCCTTTCTACCAGGAGCACGGCACTGACCGCTTGGACGCCTGCGGCCAGGTACATCTTTAGTAACTCACCTTCTTTTGGGGCCGTGAGTGTGGGCAAGTTGCTCACGAAGGTCTTCATCTCTTGGAATGCTTTTTCTGCCTCGGCCGTCCATTTGAACTTATTTTTGTTGAGGCAGTCTTTCAATGTAGATATGAACGGCAAAGATCGCTCTGCGTGCCGCGCTAAGAAGCGATTGATGGCTGCCAGTCGCCCGTTCAAGGTCTGTGCTTCTTTCAGTGTTTTAGGTGATGGCATGTTGATAATTGCTGAGACCTTTTCCGGGTTAACCCTGAAGCCATCCTTGGTGACAACTACTCCCAGGAATTTTCCCTCTTCGACTCCAAACGAACACTTCCCTGGGTTTAGTTTAATGTTGTACTCGCGGAGCTTCTTGAAAGTTTCTTCAATGTCCGCGATCATATTACTCTCGTTGCTGCTTTTGATGACTAAGTCGTCAACATAAACTTCCAGATTCCTCCCGATTTGGTTTTCGAACGCTTGGTCCATCAACCTCTGGTATGTTGCGCCAGCATTTTTCAACCCGAAGGGCATCTTTGTGTAACAGTAGATGCCCGCGTCCGTATGAAAGGCTGTTTTGTCCTCATCTTCCCTGGCCATCTTGATTTGGTGATAACCTTTATACGCGTCCAGGAAGCATTTGAATTTAAATGGCGAGAGGGAGTCAACCTTGAGGTCGATCTCGGGCAGCGGATATGCATCCTTCGGGCAAGCTTTATTGAGGTCTTTGTAATCGACGCACATGCGCCATGTACCATCATGTTTCCGCACCATCACTGGGTTTGCCACCCAGGTGTGATATTTGGTTTTCCGCAAAATGCCTGCCTCTTCTAACTTTTTTACCTCTTGGACCACCGCGGCTCTTCTGTCCGGGGCCATGCTTCTTCTTTTCTGTGCTATTGGCTTGACTGACGGGAAGGTAGACAATTTGTGTTCTGCCCTTGATCTGGAGATTCCTGTCATGTCTGCATGTTTGAATGCGAAAACGTCCAGGTTTTTCTTTAACACTTGTTTCAGTCTCTCTGCGGCTGATGATGACAAAGTGTCACCAATCAACACCGTCTGCTCCGGATGTTCAGCGTTCAACACCCATCTTTCTGGACCCCTGAGCCCCGAGGGGGCTTGATGGCAAGGTTTCTGCTCGACTGCTGAGCAAACTTGGTCGCCCCATACGGTTGCTACCCCTTGGGGGGTTGGGAACATTAGAAATCTTCTAGCCGTTGAAACCAAAGCGTCGATTCGGCCCAATGTGTAGCGGCCGATGATCATGTTGTATTGCGAGTTTGCCGGAATAACCAGGAAAGTTACCAGTATGGTTCTTTCTTTGCGGCCGTCCCCTATGGTAACCGGGAACGTGAGCTGTCCCAAGGGCTCCACGCTTTCACCTGTGAATCCTCTTACCGGACCTCGAGCTGGCTCTAACATTTTCTGGTCTTCGGGCCGCATCCTTCGAAAACAGGGTTCGTAGATTAAATCTTCAGAACTTCCAGTGTCTACGAGTATTCTTCTCATGTTGTAGTCACCGACGGCTGCACAAATCACCAAAGCTTCCATACTTAGCACCTTGTAATGCGGTGGTACTGTCATGACCGCTTCCATCCACGGCTCGAAGCGTTCAAACGTCCGTTTCTTGCTGAACCTGGATTCTACTCGGACCATATTGATCTCCCATGGTTTCTTCCCTGAGGCCTTGTCGCCCCCTCCGGATGAGGGTCCTGGCTTTACATCTTTAAGTAGGTGAGCTAACTTCCCCGATTTGACGAAGTACTCAATCTGCCTTTTCAACTGGAAGCAATCGTCTGTATCGTGCCCGGCACCTTTATGGTAGGAGCAATATTTGGATTTGTCTTGCGACGGTGAGTCTTTGATTGGTTTCGGGGCATTGAGCCTCAAATCTTCAGACTCCAGAATCTGGGATGGCGTTTTTGTCAGATCTGGGTATTCCTGCCTAGACCGTGATTGGCCTTCCCCTTTACCTGTGAAGGTGTCGCGGGGCCTGTCGGATCTTCGACGATCATCCCGCCTATCATCTTTCCTGTCATTCCGGGAGTAGGGTTGGCTAGATGACTCGGTTCTTCCTCTATTTCGACCACCCCGGTGGTCCTTGTTCTCGTGAGAATCAGAAACTTTAGCAGATTCCTGCTTCTTTCGTACTGCGTGATTCATAGCTATGGATTTCTCTTGTTTCACATACGCCTTTGCTATGGTCATCATTTCATCCATAGTCTGAGGATACCCTTTCGGGCCGTGTAACTTTCTTAACAGGCCGTCGTCGTTTACTCCCATGGTGAATGCCGTACAGGCCAATTCTTCAGTGAGGCCCGGAATCTGCAACCTTTCTCTATTGAACCTTACGATGAAGCTTTCTACCGTTTCATTATCCCGTTGCCGGATATGCATGACTTCATCCCTGTATTTCGTGTGTCTCTTTTGTTGACTGAATTGCTGGGAGAACCCCTGTACGATTTCTCTCCAATTCGCAATGGACCCGGGCGGCAGACTATCCCACCAGACTCTGGCTGCCCCGACCAAGGTTTGTATAAACATATGACAAAACGCTTGCATGGGCCAATCTTTAGATCGTCCGGCTGCTTCAAAGATACTCAGGTGGTCATCCGGGTCCCCTGTCCCGTCGTATTTTCCCACTGTAGAGGACAGTTTCAGATTCTTCGGGAGCGGTGCATTGGCGATTCTTGGTGCCAGCTTTGAATAAGTGACCATAGCCGGTGGACGGTATGGTTTAGTGAGATCGTCTTCTTCTTCATCACCGGGATTTTCTCTGTCATGCCTTTCTTCCCGTCGTTCCAACTGGACTGGTCGTACCGGGTGTTGGCTGATCGCGGGCCGCCGGGCCTGACCAGCTTCTGCCGGGAATGTCAACGGGTCTGCAGGCGTTGCATCATAAGTGAGCCTGGTTCGGACTTCATCCAGGCGGGCCCCGGTGGCCTGAGTAGATGACGGGGCCGTTCCTCCCCATCCTGTCACGGACGCCACTGGAGGGTACATATATGGATAGGGGTAGGAGTACGGGCTAGCGCCAGTTGGTTGATACATGTAACCGTAGGGGTGCATGGGGTAATATGGCATATACGGTTGATTTCCCGGCGTCACGGGAGTATAGGGTGCATATGCCGGATTCATGATAGTCGCCATTGGTGACGACATCATTGATGCTGTCATGGCGGCCGAGAACAACGGGAGTGTAGCCGCGGCAGTCATCCAAGGCATGGAGGACGTGGGCGGACGTGACCTCCCGCCCATCGTGGTGTGCATGATGGGGCTAGTATAAGTTGCCGTGGGGATTGGTGACGGAAAAGGTGGTGCAGTAGGGTTTAACCTTGCCGTCAGGTCCCCTGAAGGTCTTTCTTGGCCGGTTGTATTTCCGTTGGGTTGCTCTCTAGGAGGGAAACCCGGAGGCTCCATCTCTATCTGTTCGTCCACCGATTCCTCAGAGGTGCGATCTTCTTCTTCAGTAGTTACCGGTGGGTTTTGGAACATGTTAGTTTGTGCCGTGAACTGAGGAGTTGACTGAGATGCCATCCTGTCAGGTGAAAAGAATGATCCTTTGCCTAGTTTCCGTCCCACGGATGGCGCCAATGAAGAAACAAGTACCTGAGGGGAACTGGTCTTCTGGGTAGAACAAAAGACTTCTTCTGACCTGATTGAACGGGACCTGTTTAGCTACAAAACAGAACACCGTTAGGACTCGTCACAGGATTGGGGGTTATCCTGTGACCACCCTCCGGCGTGAGAATAAGTATGGCTTTTAAGCGATTGTAAAAGTATGGAGTATTTGTGTATATCATAAGTTTTTACCTGCGTCCCTATTTATAATAGAAGAGTCCTTTACCTCTTACGACGCTTGACCGCCTCTTCTCTCTGGTTGTTCCACTTTTCTTGGAGATAAGCCATATCGCTTATATTCATATTTATCGGGCCGGCGGTTACGCTTTACCCTCCACCTCCTTCTAGAAGGCGTTCGTTATTAATCACTACCGGATTAGGTGTGGCCGTTTGGGCCTTACCCATTGGGCCACATGACGTGTTGTAGGTATGGGCCAGCCTAGTTAAACTGGGCCCTACCTCGTCAATGTGCAACATCAAATGCAAATAAAATACAAACTTAAGCGAGTTGAAATACTTCCAAATATCAATTGCTTGATTTTGGCTAAAACCATTAGAGCCTTTCATTATATTATGTGTGTGGTGTTTATGATTATGTTCCGGCCCATTTTTTGTGGATTTTTTTTTCGGTAATAAAGATATGGTATAAAAAGTTTATAAACATATAATATAACCACAGAAATAAAAATGAGTTGAAAGTCGCACACAAATTATTACAAAAGAAGATGGAAGTGGCTAATTAACCGGAATTGGTTGTATGCGGGCCATCCAGATTCATGTGAAGATGACCGAACACTATGATGGCATCTTCTTCCATGTGTTGTCATTTGTGAACCACTCCAACTCATAAATGATAGAATCCGTGATAAGTATGGTAGCTTGTATATTTGGTCACGTCACCCAGGATTTTAGCATAAGTGTTGAGTTATTTTTTGTATGCGCATTAATTAATGTATATTATTTATACAAACATATAGAAATATACAAACTTTTATGGCATTGGAATACGTCAAGTGTACGAATGCGCCTACAAGTGTACGAATACGTCTACAAGTGTACGGATACGTCTACAAAACATTGCGTCTAAACTCTCGCCTTCACATTTGAGATTGGCTATAAGGAAAAGGAGGTAGAAGGATTGCGTCTAAAGAACAGACTCAAGTTAAATTAAAGCGTCTAAAAAGGTTGTACCTTGCGTCTAAAGAACAGCCTCGAGTCTAAAGTATAGACGCTGGGACCTTAAAGTTCTTCGCGTCTAAATAATAGCCTCGCGTCTAAAGTTTAGACGCAGGGACCTTAAAAATTAAAGCGTCTGAAGGCTTTACACTTGTAATCATCTGATTGGTAGACGCAAAGAGTGTCTCGTCCCTAATGTTTAGACGCATTAGATGTTTATTTTGACAAATTAGTTTGGTCAAATTTTATATTGGCAATTATCCCTTTACAAAATGCAAATATTCTTATATGACTTTTTATACCAAAGAATATTACACACCACAAATTTATTTCACCAAAATATACAACTTATATAACAAACAGTATAAAAACATATTAAATGTTACCTTTAATATCAAATGTTACCTTTAATATCATTTTCCTTACCAAACCACAAAGTTATTTTTAGAAGCTAAGTGATCACTTACTCACTTCTCACCTATAAAACCACTTAAAACACCTTCCATTTGTCACCACAACTCACTGCTTGGTACCTAAATCTAGAGAGAGAGAGAGAAAAAAAAATTAGTAAAGTTCTAGAGAGAGAAAGCTAATGGAGGGTAAGGAAGAAGATGTTAGGCTTGGAGCCAACAAGTTCTCAGAGAGACAACCCATTGGAACATCAGCTCAAACAGATAAAGATTACAAAGAACCACCACCTGCACCTTTGTTTGAGCCTGGAGAGTTGTCTTCATGGTCTTTTTACAGAGCTGGAATTGCTGAATTCATAGCCACTTTCTTGTTTCTGTACATCACTGTGTTGACTGTCATGGGTGTGGTCAAATCTCCTACTAAATGTGGGACTGTGGGTATTCAAGGTATTGCTTGGGCTTTTGGTGGTATGATCTTTGCCCTTGTCTATTGTACTGCTGGTATCTCAGGTATATTTTCTACACAACCCTTGTTTCAAATACTGTTTTTTTTTTCTATTTTAATTGTTAAATTGTCACAATATATTGTTTATTTTGTGTTTATAGTTTTATTTAGTGATTGGGCATCTTGATGTATATATGACAATTTTGAGAGAGAGTGTGTGTGTTTAATGATTTTTTAACTTTGATCTGATTGTATGTATATCTAAATTAACATTAAGATCAACCCCTCTTTGTGTTTTTGGGTTAGAGGTTTCAGATTCTGAAAAAAAAAAGGAAAAGTGTGTTATAAAAGTTTTCTTGAATTTTACACTTGGTATGTTGCTTTCCTAAGTTCCATTTTTTATTATTTGGGTTTCATTATTGTTATGTTTTATAATAACCCTTATAAAATTGGACATATTTTTGCTTGATATGATAAGGGGTTGGTAGCCTGGTCATTAAGAGAATGGTTCATAGCCTTTAATTGGTTAAGATTTAATCAAAGTATGAATGGTTAAGAGGTAACATCTTAATGGTTGCCTCTTAACCATTCAGACTTAAGGTTACATTTTAATCATTAAGAGGTAGCCTCTGAATGATCATTAAAAGGCTACCAAACAGTATTGTTGTTCTGGATTAAAAAAAAACTGTTCTGCTAAAGAAATTGTTTTAATTTCTTAAACATAAAGCGTGTACTTCAAAGATATGATATTCTTGGATTTTGCACTTCTTTTTAAAGAAAATGTTATTTTCAACTTTTGTTCTCTGGGTTCCATTATTGATGCAATTTTCTATTAATCCTCTTTAAATTGGCCACAATTTGCTTAAACATGATATGGGTTCTTTTAATTTTGTGTAAAAATCTAATCTTTATATGTTGATCTTGTTATCTGTTGATTTACTACAGGAGGACACATTAACCCAGCAGTGACTTTTGGTTTGTTGCTGGCAAGAAAGCTATCTTTAACCAGGGCACTGTTCTACATGGTTATGCAGACCCTTGGAGCCATCTGTGGTGCAGGTGTGGTCAAGGGTTTCATGGGCAAGAACCAGTTCACCACTTTGGGTGGTGGGGCCAACACTGTAGCCCATGGTTACACCAAGGGTAGTGGGTTAGGTGCTGAGATTGTTGGTACTTTTGTCCTTGTTTACACTGTCTTTTCAGCTACTGATGCCAAAAGAAGTGCCAGAGACTCACATGTTCCTGTATGTATACTATTTACATCTTCATTATTGCACCCATAGTTTGGTAGCTTGTCTTATTAAATACCATCCAACATAGAGGTTTCTTGTGCATATCCAAACCACTCTTTTGAAAAAATTAAGTTATTTTTACTTTTTTTTTAATAAAACTATTAATAAAAGTACAAGTTACATTAGGAATTGTTGCGCGTCTACCTTCTATTATGATGTAACTTTCGTATTTTGTTTGATATTTTAATATATAAATTTCGATTCAAAGAAAAAAATTAGGAATTTAGGATGGCCAATAGACGTGCAACAAGCTACGCCGTCACCTCCTTCTAAAGTATGACCGTTCTTAAAATATGGCACTTTTGCTTTTTTGGTGACTAAATTGATCTTGAAGGAATTAAGCTCTTTCTAATACTACACAACAAAAGGTTCGGGGTAACTGGATAAGGCTCATTGTTTATTCTATGGATAATCACAAGACTACCCTTTGTGTTGTTTTTTTATTGTGGGGAGAATCTTGGAAAGTTTGGCAAGTATTTTTTTATGTCTTTATATTCTTTTTTCTTTTTGGCATTTTAGTGATGATGATGGTCTCTTGGTGAGTGCATTTTTTTTTATGTTATCTAGTGCACACTAGTGCTTTCTTTTGTCATGAATGTTCTAGATAGCTCTTAAGTGGAAGGTCATATTAGTCAATTCACTTAAAATATAGTAAAATCTCTAACTGGCCCAAAACTATTCAGGCCCATATATGGGCCCAACTAGACTTGCTGAGATTGACCAGCCTGGGCCCTGGCCCAATAGGCGTTGTGTACATCTAATTTGCAACCGTTTGCAGCTTTTGGCCCCACTCCCAATCGGGTTTGCGGTATTCTTGGTTCACTTAGCCACCATCCCGATCACTGGAACCGGTATCAACCTGCAAGAAGTCTTGGAGCTGCAATCATCTTCAACAAGGACCATGCTTGGAACGACCACGTAAGTCGATATAAAAATACATCAAGATTACATTTTGAATATAAAGTTGTACATTTGAGATGAATGTGGTAAAAGGGTTAATGTGCATTTTGTAAAATTTGCAGTGGATATTCTGGGTTGGTCCATTCATTGGAGCTGCACTTGCTGCTGTATACCATCAACTAGTCATCAGGGCCATCCCCTTCAAGAGCAAATCTTAAATTATGAAGCTTGTGTGTGTAAATTATGGTTGCTATTTTATTTAAGTTCTTCATGGAATGAACAACTCTTGTTTGAGATATTATGAAGGTGGTGTACTAATTAACCATCTTTTATGGTCCAGATATTATTATTAATTTGGCTTGGAAATTGTATGATGGTTATAGTTTAGATATACAAGTAATTAACATAAAAAGAATAATTTAAAATAACACCATATGAATATATGATACGTGCAAATGTGCAATCCATTTGCTTGTAAATTGTAATTGACTCATAAATTGCAGCCCACATTTGAACCTAGGGGCTAGGGCTGCACAAATCGGGTTGGGCCCCGAGCCTGAACTAGTTCCAAACCGGTTTGGGACTACGCTGGTTTGTGGTGAAACCAATTTTGCAGAGAGACGGGTTTGGGTTTGGGTCCGCAGTCCGCACTGGTTTGGTAGGTTTGAAGCACCGGTTTGAAAGATCGGTTCGTGTGTGCACATTTTAATCTTTATTTTAGACAAAAAAAAATTTATATAAAATACAACTTTTATTAATTTTTAGTGTTTTCTAAATAAGAAGATAGAAATTCAAATATAGTAAACATAATTCTAAAAAGTACAGACGGTCCAAAAAGGTCATAATGTTTTCTAACGGCTCTTCTTTCAAACGGTAGGAACCAGTTTTTGGATCGGTTTCAAACTAGTTTGATATGCAAACCAGTTCGGTTTAGACCGGTTAGATATGAAATTGAACTAGTTTTAGGGATACTGGTTTGGAACCGGGAATTGGTTCGGATAGAGTTGGTTGGTTTCGGTTCTCGAATTGGCTTTTTTCACCTCTATTTGAACCTACACCTCACCTCACGGGCTCACGTAAATTAATTTGCCGTCCCACAAAGTGTTCACCACTTTAACTAAACCCAAGACCTCTCAATCTAGATGTTTTTAAAGGCTTTGCCTTTACCAATGGGTCACCAACCCCACTGGTATAGGTCGACATAACTAATTTATAAAAAGTAGACGACGTTTCAACATGGGTCATTAGAATCTCTATGTTTAATTAATTTCTTCGTTTTAACTCCTTTCCTCCCTAACCTTCTATATAAATATGCTTTGTAATTAAATCGAACAACCACAAACAGAGCATAATGGAACAATCGATGGAAAATGAATAATTAAATGAACATGATTTTTTTTGTCCATGATTGGTTGTTAAGAAGATAAACATGTTCGTGTTCATTTATATCTGTACATTAACAGTCTAAATGAATGGTTCACGATACCGACCAAGTATTATTTATATTTCACTTCACATTCGGTCACATAACAAAAACATAAAATCAACTATTTTGATTTAAAAATTTTCAAGACCCAAAGTGCAAAGCCGGAGAAAAATAGAAACCCAAAATGAACCCATCTTGTAACCGAAACTATAAACTGAAAAGATCAAAACCAAACAGTTTTTTAAACCCTTAAAAATCGAGTATCAGATGGAGCCTAAAACCAGTTTTTACAACCTTGAAGAAACACTGCTCTAACTGGTGTTGTCGTCAACCTCCTCTTCACATGTCTAAACCATCTCAATCTCCTCTCCTTCATTTCTTATCCAATCTAACCTTGTGTGCCCACACATCCACCTCAGCATCATCATCTCTGCCACCTCCATCTTACGTGCTTGCGTCTTCTTGATCGCCCAACAATCCGTACCATATAACATCGCAGTCTAACTGCAACCCTATAGAATTTACCTTTTAATTTAGTTGGAAACCTCCTATCGCAGATAACACCAGTGGCTGCTCTTCATCTATTTCAGTCAACCTGGATGCGATGGGATACATCAGTATCTATCTCCCCATCCTGTTGTACAAACGATCCTAAATATTTGAACCTAGCAACTTGCGAAACCACTTGGCCGTCAATGGTGATCTGAGTGTCCTCATAGCCTCTTGTCCCACTAAAATCACAATAATGGTACTCGGTCTTTGAGCGACTAATTCTTAAACCTTTGCTTTCTAAAGCCGCCCGCCAATCCTCTAACCTCTCATTCAGACTTTGCCTAGTCTCCGCTACTAGCACAATATCATCTTCAAAAAGCATGCACCATGGTACCGTCTCCTTAATCGACTTTGATAATTCATCCATGACAACCGCAAAAAAGAAACGGACTCAACGCAGACCCCTGGTGTAGTCCAACCTCCACCGGGAAGAAATCGGTATCCCCTACAGGCGCACAAACACTCGTTTTAGTAGTTCTATACATATCTCTAATCATGTCTTTATACTTCCTTGGAACCCCTCTACTTTCCAAACTATCCCAAATTAGTCTACGTGGCACACTATCATATGCTTTTTCAAGGTCAATGAATGCCATATGAAGATCTTGCTTCTTCTCCCTATACTTTTCCATCAATCTCCTTAGAATGTGTATTGCTTCCGTGGACCTTAATTTTGATAAAGATAAAAGAATTAACTTAGGCTTAAGTAAGTTTTTTTTTACTGTCAAGAATTATCTTATTAACAAGGATTCCCCATTAGTAATATATAAAAAAATGTAATCTTGGTTGTCTTATAAAAAAAACTCAAGCTAAGTTCAACATCGTAGGTTCCATTTTTTATTTTGTAGACCCATGAGATTTTAATTTTTGAACTTTAGCCAGAAGTTAGCTTTAGTTGAAGTTTTTAGTTAATAATCATAAACGAATTCGTAACCGATTAACCATAACTGAAGTTTGGTTATGGTTATGGTTAATGGTAAAAACCGAACCAAACCGACCTATACACACCATTGTAAGTTATGATATAAAAGATATATAGAGGGTGGAGTGTGAATGCTCTAACATCTAGCTAATTTTGCTATAAAGTTCATAATATAGAATGCTTCGCTGTTTAAAAATCGACTTCGACCTGGAAATATAATGGACACTTGAATGCTTTTTTTGAAAGATAGCAATAATAATAGGCGCTTAAATCGTGGCCCAGTTGGCAATTAGGGCCCCCAAATATTTGTCCTAAGATGCGTATCAATAAAAAATAAAAAATTGATCAGTATAATATTGGTCAGACAGATGATCATGGCATCCTAAATTAAAGTTGTAACTTGTAACTTATAATACAAGTGTTTGAATGTATCTCCTCTGTGCAGCATTACAAACTAAAATATCTCTTCAAAGTTAAAATATTATTATTTTAATTGATTTTATATTTAACATGTGAGTGTCATGTATTATTGAAAACTTTTAAAAAACGTAATAATAACATTTTTAACAGCTTAAATTACATCAAGCTCGAACCCTTAACCTTAGTTGGGACAACATCTTAACTTTAGAGATTTTTTTTTGAACGATCAACAAAACTTCTCATTTTATTCCTCCAAGCTAGCAAGAAACTAGCATGACAATAGCACACATTACACCAGTTCTCTACAATCGCCATACAACTAAAAGAAAACATGATAAAGATAAAATACAAAATGTAGTTCCTACTACAAAGATAATAAACTAGTTTCATCCCATTCTTCTTGTTTCAATATTGAGCCGTGATTCTAGGTTAACTCCCCCATCTTTGCAAGATTTTCTACCATATAAAACCCATTACCTTTATTTCTTTTATTGACTTTCTCACCTATGCTTGTTTTTATTTAAAAAACTAGTGGGATGTCTGCGTGATGCGGGGGGAACACAACACTTAAAGGTTGAGTCGATCCAGGGCTAGCTCGAGTTTGACTTGCACTTCATACCGAGTTGGGTTGGGTTGACTCTAATCTAAAATAAAGATGGAATCTTAAACTCGAGCTCGGCTTGATCAAAAATCAAGTTGGTTTGCTTAACTTGATTTGATTAGACTTTACAACTAATTTACCATGAGGGTCAAACATATAAATTATTCTTTATAGCATTACATACATTTAGTATTGTCGTATATTTATTATTATTGTTTTGTTAACCTCTTCACTTCAATGTCAGTCTTTCTTTTCTTTTGTTTTTTGTATATGACATGATGAAGACAACGTATATAGGAATTATAGTAACTTTAACTCGTAATAAATGTAATGAATACAAGGAAAGTTAATGTATTTGGTTTTGTAACAATAACATGAAAGCCATCCATGTTGGTACGTTCTAATTCGAATGGATGTGAATTAGATTAGAGATTCAAATAACAACATCAAACTACCACAAATCGTCCTAGATGCTAGTGTTCCATCATCACCAACATAGATGCCAAATCAAACAAACAACGAACTTAATCATATTACAAAACGGGAGTGTTTTTATTTGTGTTACATCACTGACATGTTTCATGATGCACGAATTTTTCAACATTGGATCCAACCCCCACCCCAAAACAAAACAAATTATATCATGTTTTGTTTCAAAACAGTTTAATAGTTTTTAATTTAAAGTTATACATCTTCCCTTTTATCTTTGGATTTTAATAATCCAAAACTACACACTTATACTAATTATTAATGTTTATTATAAATTAAGTAAATTATCAGATTGAATAATGGGCTCATCTAATTCTTAGGCCATTTAATATTTAAGTTATGCTTAGTATATATTCTTTCAGTCTTTTTATAGAACTTATATTTTAACATGTATCATTTTTAATATATTATATATTAGTTAATATAACGTCACTAAAATAATGTTTGTTCATGCACCAACTAGCAAAATTGATGTAACTTTAAAGCTAATCCTCCTAGAATTTCAAACGTCAGCTTCTCTGTAGATATCGTCTTTATTATCTCTATCTTACGTCTTTCATGACGATAACAGGGGTGAGGGGTGATATGGTCAACAACAAGATTAGAGGATTTTGTAAAAGGGTCCTTACACTTTGCATAAGTAACCATTTAGAGCATTCGTCTATATTACTCCTTATCTTTTTGAGAGAATTACACAGATTGTCCTTTAGTTATACTAAAATTGCATCCTATGTCCTTTTTTCGAATTTTTAACTCCTTATGTCCTTTGTTTTATACACTTGTTACACCCTATGTCCTTTAGACCAAACCCAGTTAAATAACTCAGTTAAGTTGGTCATGTGCCCCTCATGTGAGGGGCAATCTTGTCTTTTCACCCTCAAAAGGACAATCTGTGTAATAATAATAATAATAATAATAATAATAATAATAATAATAATAATAATAATAATAATAATAATAATAATAATAATTGTCAGTATGCTTATCTGATTTTTTGAAATTCATATTCACATGTATTGATCAAGCAAAATCAAACCAAAATATCCCTTACCAACACAAATGACCTATAAAGATAAGAATATATACATTAACACATGATACATTTCATCGACTCCAAACACTGAATCAAACAAATCAGTGAATCTAAAATTAAGCTTCTTCTCATCCAAAACAAGGTAGGCGGTTTCCTTCAACCACGACCAGCCACCACCCACCACCTGCTACCACCCACCATGTGAGCCATAAAACCAAAACCAATGGGGCTTCTAGGGTTCATCATTCGAACGGAAAGGAGCATCTTCTATACGATCAATTCACCACCCGCCTGCTACCACCCACCACCCCTTTCCCTTTCATTGAACCCTAACCCTCAATATATTGTTCGAATAGCAAATTCAAATCATTAAACAAAAAGGGGACGGGCTAAATCTAGGGTTTTCAGTGAAAAAGAAAAGATTAACTGGATTAGCCCTAAAACCATCTCCTACAAATTGGCTCGATTTCTAAATCTAGGGTTTGGGGTTGTGGTTGCAGGTACAAAGTGGTTATTGGTGGTGGCGGGTGAAGGCGACATGTATTTCAGGTGAGAGAGAAAGGGTGGGTTTGGGGTTGGTAATGGTGGCTTGTGGTGATACGTGCGAGGACAGTGACGACGTTGCCTGGATTCTTGGTTTGGTTGATCGACTTGTGGAGACAAAACAGAGAGAGAGAGAAGAAACGGGGGTGGTGAGGAGGATGTATGGAGGTGATTTACGAGAAATGGTGAGGTGGTTTATTGTTTGTGTTGATGAAGAATTGGGGAAAAAAGATGAAGAAGATGATTCCTGGTTGTTGAAGAATAATAGTTTTTTTATTAAGCTTTATTATGTTTTATGGTGAAATGACATGTTTGCCCCTCACGTGAGGGGCACATGTCTAAGTTAACCAGTGTTTTTAACGGAAGTTACCCTAAAGGACATAGGGTGTAACAAGTGTATAAAACAAAAGACATAAGGAGTTAAAAATTCGAAAAAAGGACATAGGATGCAATTTTAGGTATAACTAAAGGACAATCTGTGTAATTCTCTCTATCTTTTATCTACAAAATTTAAAGAGAGAATTACTATTTGCGTCCCTGTGTTATAGTGGTTTTAACTACTTGAATCCAAAGTTGAAAACTTTAACTACTTGCGTCCCTAAACTGAAATTAACTAACACCTTGAGTCCAAATTTATAACTCTGTTAACTATTTGTGTCCCTGTGTTATAGTGGTTTTAGTTAACAAAGTTAGAAATTTGGACTCAAGGTGTTAGTTAATTTCAGTTTAGGGATGCAAGTAGTTAAAGTTTTCAACTTTGGAATCAAGTAGTTAAAACCACTATAACACAGGGACACAAATAGTAATTCTCTCAAATTTAAATTTCTTTATTTTACAACTCCATCAAGAGATCAATTTACATCTATCTCCAATATTTAAAGTTTTACACATGTTTACATTGGAACTCTTATATCATGCTCATCCTTTAGTATTTATATCTATTTTTGCATTCTATCTAATTCTCTAAAATAAATAATAGATATAGGGAGTGAATAGCAGGAAATAATCGACACAAAAGCGACTTTTGAATCGAGATAAATAATGCGTTCCACAAGTTGATGGGGCGAGAGTTCTACCGAGCAAATGATAGTCTCACGTCCAAGTGGAACGAAATAAACAAAGCAATGAATGCGTTCACGGGTTTTTATTATTACGCAAGAAACAATCCCAAAAATGGTGAGATGGATGGCGACTACGTCACCAATGTGATTAAAGCTTATCGTGACGAGAAAGGTATGGACTTCAAGTTTTTGCAATGTTGGGAAGTGGCGAAAAACCATTCAAAATGGGTCAACGTCCCCTCTGCTAGCGATTCCTCAAAAAGTACGAAAACAAGTTCATCTCATAACCGTTCGGTTGGTCGTGAAAACTTGGAGGAAATTAACTTGGATGATGACGAGTTCGACGAGGAATTGAGTCGCCCACCCGGTCGAGATAAGGCAAAAAAGAGGGCCCAAAAATCCCCTGCTTCGGAATCTGGATCGGCCGATCGGGTAAAGGTACTTACACCGGTCAGTTGGACGATTTAAATGCTAACATCGTTCAATTCAATACCATCCAACAACAAAGGCTCGAGGAGAAGAGAAGCATTCGCGAAGCTTTTGAAAGAAATTTGTCTATGAAAGAAAAGCGCGAAGATATGAATTTTCTCGCTATGCCCATCGATCACCTCACCTGTCCCGAGTTAGAGTTGACGTTACAAATAAATTTCAAGATTATGAAAAAATATAACATGTAGTTTTTATTTTTATTTTTTAGGTGTTCGGTTTGGATTTTTTATGTTTTTTAATTTTTATGTTTTTTATGTAAATTTATTATTAATTATTATGCTTTTAATTATCTTTTTAATTAAACAACGTGTTTTTAATTAGTTTATTCAAAAATAAAAAAATAGAAATAGCACTTGCCGAATAACGCTCACCTTTCCCCCTTCCACTTCTCATAATTTTCACCCTTCAAACATTGGTACCACATGTGCCAGCGCTTCATGTCCCACTTTCCCCTCTTAACTCCCTATAGTGGTTTTTTTTTTGTTTTTTAACGACTTTACTTGTTCGCCGGTCGTTAAACTCGCCTTATAGTTATTGTTAGAGGTCGCGTTTCCATAATATGAAAACAATATTTTACCAACCATTTCAGTTGTTCCTACAAGGCTAAGATTAGTTTAATATTAATTGCTCCGCATTAATGCACAGTAATCAATTAATTAATAAATGACCAATCAGTGGTGGAATCAAAGTTTCAGCCGTAAGAGGAAGGGGCATTACTAGGAAGGGGCATTACTCGTTTTCTCTTTTTCTTTCGCTGATTTTAACCAATTCTGCACAAAAATAAAAACTAAAGTTGTATAATAGAGTGACAAAAATGGAAGGAATCGTCCATAAAAAGGAAACATTGCCAAACTAAAGTTGTATGATAGAGTGACAAAAATGAAAGGAATCGTCCATAAACCAACGTAAATAGGTATGAAATTTCAATAAATTAAGTCAAAACATAATGTTAGCCATTAGGATATAAAAAAGTTACACTTTGTTTTTTTTGTTTTTCAACAACAACAACCGTACCCAGTAAATGCCATTACAACCAAAAGTTATTAGGGTATGGGAAGGGGTAATATGCAGGCATACCTTTCCCCTATCCGTGAGGGTAAGATGTAGTTTATACATTTCAAATTTTCTAAAATATACAAATAATATAGAACACATGAGCAACCGAAACTAAATTGATTCTTGAGTCTAAAATATGCCTTTAACATAAAAATACATAAATGACAGTTCAACAACAAAAAAAAAACAAAACAAACAAACACCGTATTCAGAAAAAAAAAAACCCACAATTTGTAGCAAAAAACCATAATGATCAGAACTTAAAAACACAATGAACGACACAAAAAAACAAAATGAACAGACAAAAATTCACAATGGACATACAAAATAACAGATTGTCTTTTTTTGTTGCAGATTTGTGTTTTTTTTCCTGCATGAACAAAAACCCACTAAAAGTCATTTTTTTCGTATTTCTATAGTATGATACTCGTTGGAAAGATAATAAAACACTCGTTAATTTGGTGTGTAATTTTTTAAAAATGTCGCATAAAAAATTTATTAACGTTTAAAAATTTTGTGAAAAAGTGCATGTGCCATGTACATGAAAGAAAAAAAAAAGACAACTCTAATAGTTTGGGAGATGATTCAAGGGTGGAGATGGCATACCAAGTGTCATGTGTCTTCATCGTTATTCCTTTATTATATATAGAGATATAGATTTTTCCCCTCTAGTTAGGTTTATATGAATTTCAAATACATTTTATGTAATTCAAATTCGAACAATCCTAATAACCCCAAAACTGCTCCGATGAACACAGGTACCATAGATAGGTAATTAGAAACTCCAAAACTAGTTTCTTCTCCTGTTATCAGAGCGTTGACGAAACTTCCTACGGGCCAGATGAGGCTCTGACTCGCCTAGTGTTTTCGCTTCATACTGTAATTTTACAGAAAATTTCCACACACACACACACACACACACACATATATATATATATATATATATATATATATTGAGTCCGGTCCTACCAGGTTTTTTCGTTCAAGATGCATCATCGTTAATCAAACTTAGTAAACTTAACATGTATTAAAAATCACATTTGACATTACTAAAAATGTATAGGTTTTATTTTTAAACCTAATTCTAAACCATTACACGAATCAATTATGACTTTAAAATATAAGAAAAGTAATGGGCATGAGAGGAGACAAGTTCGAATCTTGTGGGTAGCACTTTGAGGTATTTTGCCGGGATCATAACCCTTGTGGGGTGGGATGATCGGTATCCAATATGGATACTAGGGGCCAGAGGGTCTCCTCCACATACCCCTTTTTTTTAAACCATTACACGAATCAATTATGACTTTAAAATATAAGAAAAGTAATGGGTGGTGGGTTTTTCCCGGGAACTGATGTAAAATTACTGGTGGACACGGGTTACTTTAGGAGTATTCCTTTGTTTAGTAAGTACTTCGAGAGTGCTCAAGATTTATTTGTTGGCCGTTCAAAAAATTATGTTACATTTTTACCAATACATTTTATTATGCTTTTGTTTTATTATTCTTTCATTCTTCATTTCAATTTAATTTAACCTAACCTTTACATATGGACGTATTTACTCAAATGTGCGACTTGCTTATTTTATCGTCGTTTCAATGTGATTTTTATTTCACGAGGTGAGGCAACTTCTTAGCTACGTTAGCCTTTTGTGCAATTTCTTTTAAGTTTCAATGGCAATTTTTTTAAGCTTTACGACGTAGACCAACTTTTTAAGTTTCAATGACAAATTTTTTAAGCTTCACGAGGTGGAGCAACGTGTCTAATTTTAGAGAGAATTACACAGATTGTCCTTTAGTTTTACCCAAAATTGCATCCTATGTCCTTTTTTCGAATTTTTAACTCCTTATGTCCTTTGTTTTATACAGTTGTTACATCCTATGTCCTTTAAGCCAAACACCGTTAAAAAAGTCTGTTAAGTCGATCACGTGCCCCTCATGTGAGGGGCAATCATGTCTTTTCACCCTCAAAAGGACAATATGTGCAATTCTCTCTAATAATAATAATAATAATAATAATAATTCTCTATAATAATAATAACTAGTGTTTTAGTTACCCGCGCTTCGCTGCGGGAGCTTCTGTTTTATTGCGGGTTTGGTGGACAGTAGAGATAACATTAACGTGACTGTTATTCTCGTGTGGGCTTGACAAAAATACTCGCTGCCCAGTAAGTTCCAGACCGGCCTTAATATTACAACACTTTGATTGCCTCTTGTTGCCGTTATTTGAAGCCCACAAATATGTGGCAAAAAAAAACAGCCATAAGATGTTGACAATTTTTTTTTTCTTCATAATGGGCTAAATAGGTAATCCGAGAGAAAAATACATATTTATTGCAATATATAAATATAATATATAGTATTAGCCAAATTAATTGATCATTTGTTCACAAGATGAGGCCAAACATTTGTCAAATATGGCGGCTGGAGTGAACTCTCCTTTTTTTGTAACATGTAGGCGTATTATAGTTAATCTTGTATGGCTGCGTATGTTAGTGAAGGACACTATTAAAGTGTCCTTCTATTAATATTATAGAGAATAATAATAATAATAACAACACTACTTTATCTCTCACCCCCTCTCTCTAAAACACACACACACAAACACACTGAATTCTGATAAAACTTTAGAGAGAGAGAGAAGAATACCTAGAGAGAGGAGAGGAGCCGAGAAAGGAGGAGGAGCCAGAGGGACTCCCACCACCGCCGACGGTGGTTCTCCGGTGGTCGAACCCCACCCCCACCGCGTTACTGTTATCAGAGAAGAGGAGAGAGAAGCAGAGGATTAGAGAAGGAGAGAGAGAGAGAGAGACGAAGCAGGGCGGTGACAGAGTAATTCCGATACATAAATACACATATTATCAAAATTACATCAAAAACCTCAAGGTCAACATATGTGGAATCTTCCATTTAATTCAAACTGAAGAAAAAGAAGAAGAAACTTCCATCTCATTTGCTTTCTCACAAGTCAGTCATAAATGGCTGCTTCAACAGCAAATCATTGTTGTACTTTCTTTAATCTATTATTATTTATTTACAAATTTACCCCTGACACACCTGTACTAGGTCAACGGTCAATCAAGATCCCTTGAGTGTATATAAACTGATTCCCTGTTGGCATAACTTGTCACACAACCTTAACCAAATTACTACAAAAACCTTAATAAAAGATCAATATTTGGTATCTTTAATTCTTCAAAAAAGCTGTAAACATGCCTTGGCTAATTGCATTCAAAGGAAAATCTGGCTTTTCTGCAAGAAACACAGCTGAAGATGTTACAAAAGGAATTGATGGTCATGGTTTAACTGCCATCGTTACAGGTTTCTTTTTTTTTTATCTCTCTTTATCTCAAAGATTCAAACTTTATGTGACTTTTAGGTTATTTTCTTCAAGAATTCATCTGGGATTTTTGTTTTCCATCAACTGGAACAAAAGTCAATACATGAACAGTGAAAAGAATATTGAATTTTGTGATCTGTTTGATAAGAACAGAAAGTGACTAAAAGAATACTCATATTATTGCTTTTGTTTAACTACTGGCAATAAGGTTTATAAATTAGTAACAGTTACTTGGTTTACATAATATGTTTATTTTGTTGTTGAGCTATATATGTTATTTAATGTGTTTTATATATAGGGATTTCATCTAGTAAATGTTTAAACTATGTAGAAGTTGACTTACTATAGACAATAGACCAAAGGGATATTACTTACTGTATGATACCTTTTAAAAATCTTGATTAATTGGCAGTTTGGCAGATCAAATATCAGATTTGAACTAAAAAATGTTCATCCTAATCTCGAACCACTCGGTCAACTCGATTTTATACAAACTGTTGACTGAACTCATGGTTGAATCCTGCAAATTTTTGCTCTGTTAGTGTTAAAGAAAAGGTTATCCAAGTTAAAGAAATGATTACAATGTTTATGAGTTTTGATGTTACAACTTTGAGCTTTCTAAAAAAAGTGGTTTTCTTGGAATAGTTGTGTCTATAAACATTAAGAAATTGTTATGGCTTTATATCTTTAATTTTTCATTATCTAAAAGATTTGGTATTCTCAGGGCCCACAAGTGGTATTGGACTGGAAACTGCTCGCGTGCTTGCTTTGCGCGGTGTGCATGTAGTTATGGCAGCCAGGAATGTGGAAGCCGCCGCAAAATGCAAGGAAACCATAATAAAGGGCTGCCCTAATGCAACCATTGATGTTATGGAGCTTGATGTAAGTTCACTGGAATCTGTCCGAAACTTTGCAAATGAGTACATTTCCAAGGGTCTACCCCTCAATATCCTCATGTAAGATAAATTACATTTTCTTTCAGTTGTATCTAAAACTTAGTTTGAAGTGTACATGTCTTAACTGTTTGTTTTGGTCGTTTGTAGTGCTAATGCAGGGGTGATGGCTCCTCCATTTTCCCTTTCCAAAGACGGAGTTGAGAGTCAGTTTGCAACTAACTATCTTGGTACGCACCTCTTTAACCAATGTTATCATGTATTCTGTATGTTTCGTTTCACAACTCGCACTTTTGTTTCTCCTAGGAAAATATTTTCATAATGGAAATCGTGTTTTCTTCTTATGATTTAGGACACTTCCATTTGACGAATCTGTTGTTGGATACGATGAAAAATACCGCCAAAAATTGTGGAAAGGAAGGGAGGATTGTTTTAGTTTCGTCAGAAGTTCATAGGCTTACATACAAAGGAGGAATCATGTTTGACAAGCTAAATGATGAAAAATGGTATAAATTATTAAGTCCATTTTCATTATTATTAATTAAAACAAGACCCAAATAAAAACATGCACACCTTAATGAGGATTTTCAAGATTTGACAACATTTATAGTACTATAATTCACCTAATATGGGTCCCTTGTCTTATGGACAAGTGAAGACCGGGTCCATGAAATGGAGACGCGCCTTTTTTCTAGATTCATTTAAGCTAACCATTTGCTATACCGTCAATTTTTCAGCTACAATAGTTTCTATGCTTATGGGCAATCAAAGCTTGCTAATATTCTACACGCTAAAGAGTTAACAAGGCGCCTCAAGGTAATTATCAAGATCCATAATCACATAGACTGATAGACATAACTATTGCATTGTATAAATCATATATACATTATTGTGTACAGGAAGAAGGGGTGGACATAACTGTCAATGCATTGCATCCTGGAGTCATTGCAACCAATCTTTCACGTCACTCGAGCTGCATGTCAGGTAACTATAGATTTTCAGTTGCTCTTTTAAAAACTATAATCTGTTTTCTTATGATGCTAAGTTTATCTTTCAACTTTCTTGACATAGTTTGCTTATATGGACTCTTCAAACACCTTCAAAAGAACATCCCACAGGTTTGTTCCTATTTTCATTTTGTGGGTCTAGATTAAATAGAGATAGGATAATGAAATATTGATGTCATTAAGTCATAATTGATAACTAAACAATGTTACTTGATTTTGGTTTCAGGGAGCTTCAACCACATGCTATTTGGCATTAAACCCAAAGGTGAAAGGAGTTAGCGGCGAATATTTTGCTGACAATAATGTGGCTAAACCGAGCGGTCATGCCAAGGATGCTGAGTTGGCAAAGAAACTATGGGAATGCGGTATGGAGTTGACCAAGTCGAAGTAAACCAGACAAGTTTAGTTTGGTGTTTCCTTTGTAATATAGTCCATGTATTCTATTCTTTTTGTCATTTCATTTCCTGTGAATATTGTGTATGATTGTTTGAGTGTTGTTTTGTATGAATTTTTTTCATAGAACTGGGGCAGTGTGTTGTAATGTGCATGTATCCAGCTATATGTAATGTTGTATTTGAACATGTATGCAAAAATAAAAAGATTTTAAATATTAGGCTTTCTATTTAAATTGCTTAAAAAAGAACATAGTTTGGCACATATATAGAAATTTAGAAGTTGTACACACTGGATCTTCTGTAACTAATATATATTTTTTGTTTATAAGTCGGTATCATATTATTTGCAAAAATATATTTAGAGCTTTCACATCCCATCTACTAAATCTCCTGCATCAAATTACACTAAAAATTACTATCCCACCTCTAAATCTTCTCTCTACTAATTAAAATAATAATAGTTTTTTCATACTTTTATCATTATATTTTCTCTTTTCTCACTTACAACCACTTACAAAAATATTAATATATATATATGGGTGAACAATATCTTTTCAAATATACGGTTGAATAGTGTTTTCACCAAATATTTTCTCTCCCATCCACTCACAACCACTCACACACACCCCATGTAATTTAGGAAACCCCTCACATAATTTAGTGGACGGGATGTGAATGCATATATGATGCTTTAACTCTCAAAATTTAAAGGGAAATTGTTCAGATAAACTACATCATTCTTAACTGTCAAAACCAAACCGTAGCGTACCATCCAAACAACGTCGGTACCCAGTACCATTATTCGTTTTTATGGTTGTCAAGATCATATTCGGTTTTATGGTTGTCGCGATTACCGGTACGATAACAGTACCTACAAAATCGAACAGATACCAACGAAACATCATTGGCGTTGGTACCAATATTCGTCTTTGTAGTTTTCGATCGATGTAAAACACGTGTCGATATCCTATAAGACATATATCTATCAAGTTCTATACCGAACATCAATATCACACCAATATTGTTACAAACCAAACCCATACCGATAAAAATCCAATTGTCCCGGATGTAATTAAAAATCAAAACCACAAACCTAAACTTACTAACATTTAAAACTTATTCTGTAATTACCTCTTAGGAGGGACAGGACGCTCCACTAGGTTTTTTCCAACTTCACTGATTTCTACCAATCCTGCACTGTCACATCACTTCACTGATTCACTTTACTGAAACAGTTTTTTGGAGGCAGCACTCCACTAGGAATAAAATAGAGAAAAAGACAAAATGGGGAGAGAGAAACTCACGGGTACCAGCCCGTTAACTACAACCAGACTTTGGTTCATGAGACCACTACCAGTATGGATAGCGACGATATTACCATACTAATAGTGATGTACCCGTAATCAATTCTGGTAGTGCCTCGTTCCCTTTACCTTATAAATCATGTTTTTGTTTTGGTCCCCCTTATAAAACGCCGACAATAGTACAATTTTGGGACTCAAATAATCGGTTTTCAAAGGATGTGGATATTTGGTAGAAAAGGGGCATCTGGGTTTTCATATTCATCAACAGCTGAAGATGTTACTAAAGGAATCGATGCAACTGGCCTCACCGCCATAGTTACAGGTATTCTTCATTCCTTACTAATCAAGTATCAATCTTGATCAATCAGTGAGGATATTATTCTAGGAAACCAAAATTTTGTACAACTAAGGTGTGATTTCATTGTGATTTTGTCCAAGTTTATAACTTGATTGTTGGGTCACATGATTTATGGCTCTGTTTACCAGTTTACTTTAGATTTGATCACTATGAGTAGTTTATTTGACACTGGAATAAGTAGCTTGTTAGATGATGTTTTGGTGTGTGTTCAGGAGCTTCAAGTGGTATCGGGTTTGAAACGGCTCGTGTTCTGGCTTTGCACGGTGTACATGTAGTTATGGCGGTACGCAATATTGAAAGCGGTCAAAAGGTTAAACAAAATATAGTTAGTGAAATCCCTACTGCTAAAGTTGATGTAATGGAGTTGGATCTTAGCTCTCTGGCATCTGTTAGAAAGTTTGCAGCCGAATTCGTTTCTTCAAGCCTTCCTTTGAATATTCTCATGTAAGAAAATAAAACTGTATATCAATATATCATGGCCTTTGATTATGATTATTGTTAGTTAGTTAGTTATGATTAAAATTATGATTGTTTTTGTATTGTTGGAAGTAACAATGCAGGGGTTATGGCTCCGCCATTTACGCTTTCAAAAGACAAGATTGAGCTGCAATTTGCAACCAACCATTTAGGTCATTTTCTTTTGACACAGCTTTTACTCGAGACCATGAAGCGGACGTCACATGAACAAAATAAAGAAGGAAGAATAGTCAACGTGTCCTCAGAAGCTCATCGGTTTGCATACAAGGGAATTTTTTTTGATAAGTTAAACGATGAATCGAGGTATATTAATGAATCGTGTCTTTTTAATTTCTCAATGCATATGGCTTTTAAATGTGATACGCAAGAATGTAAGATGGTTATGTAATCGCCTCTCTTAATCTCTCTCATTGCATCTGATTATCTTCCATGCATACGTACAAGTACTTATGTGGTTCTATTCAAAACTGGTTTTGTATTGAGCGTGCACCTGCTTACATGAACATGTATGCAAAAATTCTACTATGCAGTTACAACCCAATATACGCATATGGACAGTCAAAGCTTGCCAACATACTGCATGCTAAAGAACTAACAAAACACTTCAAGGTGAAATCTGTAATGTTTCACACTTTGTCTAGACATATACCTTAAGAGGAAGTAATATTTAACGATTTATGAAGTATTTTAGTGCCTGAAATACATTTTTGTACAAAAAACCAGGAGAATGGGGTGAATTTAACTGCAAATGCTCTTCATCCTGGATCAATTGCAACTAATCTTCTACGTTATCACAACATTATCAATGGTAAAGTTCCATATCCTTCTAAACTTGTATTTCTGCATCATTTCACTCGATAGTTTGTTTAAAATCTTGATTTGTCTTTGATTCAGGTGTTGTTGAATGGGTTGGCAAATACTTTCTCAAAAACATACCACAGGTTCAAAAAAGTCTTTAAGCAGTATCATCTAGTTTAGACGGGTCAAATGAACGGGTCGGGCAGGTTGAAAAATGGGTCAAAACGGGTAATTTTTGTACAAAACCTATTATCCCATCTTGAAATTTAGTACAACATCAAAAAGCTTTTTTTTTTTTTTTTTTATTCATATGACATTTAGATGTGGAACATAAGTTATCTGTCAAAATTGCCACCTATGAATTGTAGTCTAACCGAAGAACAGGCCTAGAAAGTACTGTAACTTAAACTTATTTAATCTTTAGGGGGCAGCAACTACATGCTATGTCGCGTTGCACCCACATGTTGAAGGGATTAGTGGTGAGTATTTCATGGACAGTAACATAGCTCAACCAAATTCATATGCCAAGAATGCAGATCTGGCTAAAGAACTGTGGGATATTAGCATGACCATGGTGGCTCCATAACGTTGAACACCAGCAGTTCACTATATCACTGGTTTAGAATGAGAGTAAAATTCTTGTTAAATGTATGTGGTCTGTTTTTGTGCGCATATGTTGACTAAATTGACTTGTGATTTTGCTACTTGAATCTGGATGATACCTTACGTGTGCGTCTTAAAATGCGATTCTGATGCCGATGGTGAGATTTTTGTGTATCCCAAGCGTTAGAAGCAAGTTTTGTCGCAGCCGTTGTCAGGAAATTCTGTATAGGAGACTCCTCCGATTAGGATACATCTCAGAGGTGGTGTGGCATCCAATCCCCTCATTTCGAGCTGAGAGCATAACTGCAACCATATAAAACTCGTTGGACACTCAAGTCAGTCAAGTACCTCAGATTATAAGCATATAAATATAAAGATTAGATTCCGCCCCACTTACGGTGTGCACATATAATGTATATATGTGTGGCACTCGGGGGGGGGGGGGGGGGGGGGAGTATAGTTGCACTAGTTTTAATGTTATTTTACTAATTTCGTGAAAATAACGTTAAAAACGACGGACGGTTAATCATGCATAATGTGGTGGTGTTGATAGCCAAAAGACAAAGGGGTACATGCACTGATCAGGTTTGTCCCGATTGCTAAGTGTTATGTGCCTTATGTCCAAGGCTTGATACCAAACAACATCGAGTCGGGGGTCTCATTGGAAGCAGCCTCTCTATTCTTAGGGGTAGAGGGTAAGGCTGGTTACATCTTACCCTCCTCAGACCCTACCTTAGCTTTGCTATAGACGGGATTAACTGAGTATGATGATGATGAAATATAAAGATTAGATTAACAAGTGGATAGTAATCAGAATAAATTTGTGACAACTCGCAATTTGCTTACTAAATGTAAAATATTCAAATTCAGTTGTTTTTTTTTCACGCGACTTCTATACTGTCACCGATGTGCATATGAATAAACTTAACTGGGTAATTTGCTCCTTTATCATATTGTTTACATGTAAGGTAGTTGCTGGAAATATAAAAAGGAATATTGGATTTAAATAATTCCAACTATCAACTACTGGCCGCTACCAGTCTAATCCTTAAAAATTAGTGCTCCTTTTAAACATATTTTCACCAACAGACGGTGAGACCTAAATCCGTTAATATACGATGACTTGAATATTGATGTGAAAAAAAATTACATTTGGAGTCACCTTCACCACCACAATCACCGCCACCACCATCATCATCACCACCACCGCAGGTTTGTTTAATCTCATCCACAATGACAACATTGATGTTTTATGGATTGTTCAAAAGTATGATATTTGATGAATGTACATTATATTTTGTAACTATCCAAAAATCACTAGTCTTGTATATCACATAATCATAGGCCAATTTGAGAATGGTTTTAAGATGTATTTTTTTCTTGGGTTGATTTTGGGCTAGCAAAGTATATATGACTTGGGCCAGCTCTTATGTCCACTTCTCTAAGGTCAAAGGCTCTAAGCTACTAAAGCTAGAATTGATTGGGTTGTGGCACTTGGCACAAAAGTCCACATGTTTACCCAACCCATTTGGAGACCATATCTGAGTCTTGATCAGCTCCATATAAATCCTTTCAAATTTCAATACTAAACTTGCTGCACATTATTCCATTGATCCTAAAAGTTCAACAAATTATAAGTATAAATTATGATACAATATATTATATTCACCTTATGATCACTAGAATCTTCTTAGCAATCAAATGATTGATTAAACACAAAAGAATAACAATTTCAAGAATCAACATTTCTAACAATCAAAATCTTCTAACCGAACTTTGCCAAACTTCAACACATTGCTGATCCTTCCTAGTCACAAACATTTTATTTCCTCCAAACCCCATATTCGTGATCCGATTTCCGCCCAAATCCTTCGATCTTCCTAGCACATTCTTCCTAAAGACTCGATCTTTCCCATTATTCGACGAACCCATTAAAACCTCTGACCATAATCCCAACTCGCTTTGCTTACCGCAAAAAACTTGATTCCCATGCGCTTCAATCTTGCAACCAAACCCTTCCTTCTTCACATTATTAACCTTTCTACTGTCACCAAGACAACTCCATGAGTTAAAAGATCCAAACTTTTTTAAATCAATGTACGAAACCTCCCCCGAGTTTACACCAATCTTGAAAACAGCCGAAAGGGTATCCGAAACAGTAACATCCGAAAAACAATCAACAGTTTCCTTAATTTCCCAAACTGCATTCCCTGATCTTAAATCCCAAAACTTTATGTTCCCTGAAACACCCGAGGGACCGCTATGCGACCCGGAAGCCATTAACAGGTTAAGACTAGGAACCCAATTCAATTTAGTTGCTGGGATTGCAGAACCAAGATCAGCACCAAAGATTTCATTACTAGCAATCTGTGAAACAGCTTTAAAACTATTAATATCATAAACCATGATAGAGTTTGAGTTTCTTCTTCCTGATTCAAAACTAGTAAACAAATATTCAGGTGACATCCCAATTGCTTGAACAGTTGAGCTTGATTTAGTAACATTTTCCCAAGTTAATGTTTGTCTAACAGACCCTAAATCAAGATCAAGAATCTGCAGCCCAGAGAAATCTGTAGCACCAGCAGCCACAACATTTGATGACAAAGCTAACAAAGAATCAATAGCTGCAAAGCTAGTTAAAGTTGTGGACTTTCTTTGTAAAGACCAATCAAAAGATGTGATCTTACTACCATGAGACACATGAACTGACCCTGACCCATTTGGAGTTGTGGCAATAGCAGAGGGTGAGTCCCTACCACTTAATGGCAAAATGAATGATTTTTCCAGATCAAAAGGGTCAAACTGAGATGGGTTTGTTAAAGATTGAACAAGAAGGTCACTAATGCCATAATAATTTGCTTCAAATATAATATCTTGAATGTCAAAGGCTTTGGCTTTGGATGGGAGGTTACCTGTTCTTAACAAAGAAAGAAGGATTGAAAACAAATCAGGTCTCTGTCAATGAAAGGGATGGTGTTTGGTTCAGATGAATTGAAAAGATTGGAGAAAATGGTCTTGGAGCCTGCTAGGGTTAGGGTTTGTTTTGTGGTTTGAAAGAGGTGTCCACCTACATCAATGGTGATGATATTGGTGGAAAGGTTGTGGTTTTGGTGGTTGGTTTTGTGTGAAAGTGTAAACCCATTTGAGATAGGGCTTGATTGTGAGAAAGGAGGCATCTTTTTTACAAATTAAGATTAGGGTTTGATCTTTCTTGAAGATTTGTGGAAGAAAAAATGTGTAATGTGTTGTGCAATGACAGGGAAAAGTGGTTGGTTTTGTAGAGGGTGGAAATATTATATTGTGGTCAATAGAGGAGGCTGGTAGTTTGTTTTATAAACAAAGCCAATCTGGACCAGATGGATCAATTTATTTAATTTAATATTATTAAATACACATTTAATTTAATTAAATGTTTATTATTATATTTTTGTAAACGTTTAAAATGGATTAATATTAATGAAAAGGGAATCTTATTCTTATGAAGAGATTGCAAGTTATCTAGTAGATAATTTGTGTGGGGACAATAATAGGTGTTTAGCATGACATATAATTTGAGAGTTAGGGTTTAGCGCTGAAATGTTTCAGGTTTGAATTTGATTTCACTCGGATTTTACTGCAACGGGCCTTTGGGTAGGTGGGTTTTTTTTCCGGATTAGGGACTTTTTAGTGGGCTCTGGCTACCCAACGCTTCTTCTGCCATGGGCGTATAGGGTGCCTTTGCTCGTGGGGCAGGTGACCCCAGCTAGCCAGGATTGTTTCGTTGGTCGTTGAAAAAAAACATGACATGTAATAAGTGGCTAACAAGTAATATATCCTATTATTTGTCAAACCCTTCAAGATAATCTAATGGTCAAAGCAAACTTAACTTTAGTTTACTACATATTTTGACTTTGACTACAACATTTTTGCATATTTGAATCATGCTGACATGCTGTTTTTGGTGTCTTCTTCTTGGAAATACCCTTTTATATTTTCTGACCAAAGTTTTGGAATATGTGTTGCTTAAGACACGTCACCTCAAAAGTGTATATAAGGCATCTTGCTACATAATATGGATCGATGTTATATAATAAGGACGAAAAACAGAGTCATAGGAGCTTGTTAATAATAACATAAGTGATTTATGTGTCAGTCAAACACCGTATGATATGGCGAACACCACCTCGTAGGGTTCTCATTCAACCTATATAAGCATTTTCCAACGGTTATATGACCCATATGACCATGGCCGGTTTTGACCGGCTTTGGCCCAATTTCCAGGGGGGCACTATAACCAACGACAGTGGAATAGAATTAATCGGGAAAATCTAAATGATCTGTGCATAGTGTTGGTGTTACAGGGTATAAAATGGGTTGTTTTGAGGAAGATGATGGCATAGTGTAAATGCTAGAAAATGATGGAGGTATTATAGATATTAGAATATGACAATGTATAAAAAAAAAGCATACAATGGTGTCATCCTATTTTTTTTTAAGATTAACAACAACTTAAAAGTAATCCCTTGTCCTATTATTTTAACGTTGGTTCCGATTTTTTGCTCGCCCTAGGCTACACTTAAGTTAAAAAAAAAAAAAAAAACTTCACGGATTGGCAATAATAGCTATTGAGTACGTATTGTTGGATAAAATAAACTGTAAAGAATTGATTCATCAATTTGATATTACTCTAATCGTAGTTTAAAAAAAATATAGTTTACGTTATTTATTTCGTTAACATCTAAAATTAAGGGGCACATATTTCACGGCTCAGCCAAGGCTCTTGAATTCTCAGGGACGGCCCTGCATATGACATCATACGACCCGTATAAGATTCCAAGATTCCAAAATTAGAACCATTCACAATTCCAAAACATATTATTGATGCTTGAGTGATAGTCCAGACAAAAACATATTATCACATTATAATCAGGATTGAAAACATTCTTTTCACTTGAATCAAACAAGCAACCATGTAAAGAAAATGTAACAAGAGTTGTATACAGAACCATGTAAAGATACCAAACCTCTCTTCCCAATTTTCTTGCTCTATCCTATTGATCATAATACACTTGTACAAAACACCAAGACTCAGAAAAAAAAAAAAAAAAAAAAAAACTTATCATCATAATTATCGTGTTCATATGACTAAAAACTCGTTGTTACGGGTCAGTCAAATGGCGCTAAATGAGCTACAGCAGTAATGTTCAAGCTCACTGGTTTGAATCTTGAACCGGAGCAGAGTTTTCCTACTACCCTTACACAAAAAAATTGTACTTGTGAGCTTATATAGCTTACACATATTTATGGGGGTGTTAGGTTCTAACTTGTATGCCCTTGGCTGAATAAAGAGTTCTTTTCTGAGTACAAACACCAACCCCAAATGGGTCATCACTATCCTTCTGAATCTTGATTTGTTGATGCTTCTTGGGTTGTTTGTGGGTGTCCAATCATTAGATGACACTTGGCTGCATCATTGGGAAGAAGGACCAGTTCCTGATTGGCGCGTGTTCTTTCCAAGAACTTTCTCGCTCGTCCACCAATCGGATTCAGCTCCATCTGTACTATCAAAGTTGAACTCTTTAACAGATCCTAGTGTGGTGGTGGATCTATGCTTCTGATGTCTTGGGCCACCCTCCCAGTTAGAGTATTCATAACCTGTTGCCATGTCATCACGTCCGTTTGCCATGTCAGCACACCGTCGTCTTTCAACACATCTGACCACTTGTTCCGGAGTTACCTCAAACGACACCCTATGATCAACCAAATGATGTTGGTCCATTCGTTGTTCCCATTGACAAGGTGACACCTCATACGACACCCTTTCATCATCACAAGCGAAATCGCCATCCAGGAATGGAGACGAGGTGCCTGAATTGGAAATACCCGAATCTGAACTTGGTGATATCAAATTACCCATTGGGCTTCCAGGATACAACTGATAAGATTGAAACTCATATGGTATAACATTGTTTTGGTCACAGGAGCTCAAAAGCCGAGCATAAGGGACCTCAGGCGATGAAGGCGTAGTCAGATGAGCCGACTCTGGCGGTGGTGTAAAAGGCGCTGTGGATGGCTCCGTAGTATACGTTGAAAACACTGGTGGTGACACCAATTGTGTTTCGTGGGCATACGGGCCAATAGCAAACATGTTAGCTGGCCCACCAGGCGAATACATGCTGGCTGAGACCGAGGCGAAGGACATGAAGCCGCCAGGCGAATGTGTGGCAGACGGTGGTTCTGAATGAAGGAAAGATGCTGGAGACGAGGGAGGGGCGATAAACGGAAGGACTCTTGAAGGTTGTTGAGACATGTTTGTAGGTGGTTGAGCCATGGTTCCTGAGTAACCAGGCTCTGGAACAAGAACTGCATGCCCAATTCTCTTGCTATGCTTTTGCTTTTGAGATCCAAAACACCATGAAATATTCCAACATCTTCCCCATCTTTTTTCTGCACAACATTGATCAACTTTAGAAACTATGTGAATGCAGAATTTGTTGGATTTTTATATATAAAATCTATTTTTTTTTTATAAAAACATGAGTTTAACTCTCTGATTTTAAACAGAACCTTATGACTACTCTGACTAAAGTTTTGAGTCAGAAACAAGAATTTGTTGGATTTTTATATATAAAATATATTCCTTAATTAAAACATAAGGTACCTAAAAAACAAACCTTATGTAACTAATGTAACAATTTTTTTTCTAAATTATCAAGGAATTGACCTGATTCATATAATTATCAAAGCATACCCTTTTCATTAATCTCCACAAACACAATACAGAATTGCACTTAAAAGGGATAAAAAGAGTTCAAAAATATATACAAACAGGGGAATTAAACAGATATCAAGATCTCTACCCCTATAAAGGTGATCATTGATCAAACAATGAAACCCATATCTTAAATTTCAAGAAATCACAAACCCATCAAAGATTTTCATCAGAAAACAAAACCCTTTAAATAAAGATTCAAAATTGCATAATAAAATAAAAAAGATTGAATTTTTTTGTCACCTGAACTGAAGAAGAAGACTGAGCTGCTCTCATCTTCCAAATCAAGAAACCAAACTGTTTCTCTCTCTAAAAGTATATGTGATGTTCTCTCTCTATCTCTCTCTAAAAGTATCACTCTTGAGGTCAAACAGGGCAATGAGTTTGAGATGTTGTTTAATTATTTGTGTGTAAAGTAATAATCATGGGAAACATAAGCTAAAAAGCCTAAAAGGTGTTTTCATATATATAGGGTGACTAAATGTAAGATTACCAAAATACCCTTTTTGTTTCATGGATTGGGAATTTAATAGGTGCACCTGAATTTCACTTGCCTTATTGAATGATCCACCTTATTTACTTTGCATTTAAAAAGCTCACACCAAATGGGCATTGTTCTGCCCTTATTAAACCCTAACTTGCCAATGGCATGAATGTAGGGTTGCTCCTTCTTGTTGTTGTAGTTATTATGAGGGCATGAGTCTAATTAATGTAAGAAAATTTCAAAAGAATACTTTTTATGTTTAGACATGAACACATGATTTGTGGTGGTGTGCAATAATATGAGGATTTTTTTTTTCAATATTGTTACATGGGAATGCGTCATTGTTGGAAGCGTATGTCCGTACTTCGAGTAGAAGAAAATCATAAATTTAGTCGGACTTTAAGAACTTGTTATAGTACTGTAATAATCATAAATAAGTCATTTATTCATGTAGAAACATGAAATCATGATGAAAAAAACATTTTCATGAATTATTTGTCGGAATTCCATTTCCGTGGTCTTAAAAGATCACAAACTTGGTAGTGAACTTTGAAAAAAAATATATATAATTTGGTATTATACTTTCAAAAATAATTTAGACAAATTATGAAGAAAAGTAAATCATAAATTAAAATCATAGTTTTTATTATTTCAGTTGTGTATTTTTGTCATAAAGCTATGGTATATTTATAGAAATAAGTGGTTTGTTCTTCTTAAATAACAATGTCATGATATTGAAAAAAGTAGTTTGAATTTAAATATAAATTGGTCAAGTAATTAAGAAGACTGACCTACCCTTTTTTTATTATTAGATAAGGTTGGTGCTCTTTTTAAGTTCAATTATTGGGATATTTTAGGGTTATTATCAGGGGTACTTTAGTCATTTGGAAAGAACATGACCCTGTTTTGAAGCAAGAATGATCGTAAAAAAGCTATGAAATAAAATAATTAAAATTGTTAATTAATATTAAAATAAAGAGGATTCTTTGTAAAGTGGGAGTATAATAATGGTGTGCACGTGTGTCCATCCACTTCTTCTATGGCTTTTTTCCCCTGCTACCCTCTCTAGGTATCAAATGGGTCCCACCTTAAAAAAAATCTAACCCTTTTACTTCTTAAATTAAGGCCCAGTCTATTTTTACATTAGTTTAAAGCGTCGCGCTATGGTTAAAACGTTACGTACAAAAGTCAGAAGTTTTGGCCGGACATTGAAATTATGTTGAGGGGTTGGAGTTGGGTTTTAGAGGTTTTTGGGGTTGAATTTATGGGGATTTTGGTTGAGTTTTTTTTGAAATTTTATAAGAGAAAATATCATAAAAAACACTAAAGTTTTAGATTTTTCTCACTAAAGTCACTCAATAATTTTCTAGACATAAAAAACAATATACTTTCATTTTTTTTCTTCCAAAAGTCACTCAATAATTATTTGTACCTAAAAAACACTATACTTAATGTTTTTCTCATAAAAGTCACTCAACATTTTTTTCGCATAAAATACACTCAAGATGTCAATTTTGAACAAAATTTTGATTTTTTTTATTTGATTTAGATAACCCGAAACCGGAACTCCCAGTTGTGTTTGCTTATGTGTTCATTTATTACATAGGTGGCCTATATATTTTTTATCCTTAAAAAATCAAAATGATGAAGTTGATCATAAAAGTTAAGTACTTCAATTGTTTTACATAAATTACAAACAATGCTTATTTGTTATATAATTTTTTTCTTGTAACCTAAAAATTGTATGACTATTTAAATTAGCAAAACTAATGATGCTTTGATTACAATAAGAAATTTTTCCGTCATATACTTTGTTGCAAAAATAAATATATAATTACAAAACATCTTTAAAACTAAAAAGAAGGGAAAATGGATTTTAATACTCCCAACTATCGCATGTTGGCGGATAATACTCTTAACTATCACTTTGGCCATTAGCACTCCAAACTTTCAACTTGTTTGCTTTTATCACTCCCAAACTAACTGAGGTCTAACCTGGTTAGTGTTCGTGGCCAAAATATAAAAACCAAAACTTTTGGGACATTTTTGAAACTTGTTATTATTATTATCATTATTATCTATATATTATGAAAACACAAATCATCAATAGAGAGAGAGAGAAAAAGAGAGAGGCGGAGCACCGCCGCTGCACCACCATCGCCTGCAGCTCCCCCATCCCCCTCCCCTCTTCCCCTTCTGTTGACAGAAAACCCCACCACCCCTTTCCTATCTATAAATCACCAACAACCACAACCTACCAAACCTTCCACCACAACCACCACGGCACCAACAAAAACCAATCTTTAACCCCACCAATCCCAATCGAAACCCTAGCTAAAATCCACCAAAAACCAATCTTTAACCAACCCCAATCGAAACCCTAACATTAACATTACCTTGTTGACGGAGAACCTGGTACCAATCGAAACCCTAAATCGGAACAAGCTGACCAATCAGATCCTGTTTCACGATGTTGTATTTCCGGTGGTTTCCGGTGCTTTCACAGTGAGAGAGAAAGGGGGGTCTGTTACAGAAGAAGCTTGATAGGTGGGGGAATCCGGCCGGCGGTGGTGCAGGGTTTCTGGTGAAGGGTGGGTGGTGGTGGTTTCCGGTGAAGGTGGTGGTGGTTTTCCGGTGAAGGGTGATGGTTTAGAGAGAGAGAGAGAGAAGGGGGGTTCTGTTGCAGAAGAAGCTTGATAGGTGGGGGAATCCGGCCGGCAGTGGTGCAGGGTTTCCGGTGAAGGGTGGGTGGTGGTGGTTTCCGGTGAAGGTGGTGGTTTAGAGAGAGAGAGAAAATAGGGGGGTGGTTCTGTTGCAGAAGATGAGGGGGGTGGGGTGGGGAGGGATTTATAAGTTAAAGGTTTAATGTCAAAATTGCCCCTTAAGTTTTGTTTTTTATATTTTGGCCACATATAAGTTTAGGTTTTTACATTTTGGCCACAAACACTAACCAGGGTAGACCTCGGTTAGTTTGGGAGTGATAAAAGCAAACAAGTTGAAAGTTTGGAGTGCTAATGGCCAAAGTGATAGTTGGGAGTATTATCCGACAACAGGCGATAGTTGGGAGTATTAAAATCCATTTTCCCTAAAAAGAACAATGACCTAATCACAAAAGAAAAAAAATGTTGCGTGACTTTTATATGAAAAAACAGAAAGTATGGTGTTTTTGTATGTATAAGTAAATGTTGAGTGACTTTTGTAAGGAAAAACTGAAAGTATAAGAGCATTCTCATCCCGGGCATCAAATATATGTGAGTGTGTCCACTAAATTATATGGGGTGAGTGTAAGTGGTTGTGAGTGGAGGATATAGAGAATATTTGGTGGAAGCACTTTTACCCCCAAATATGAAAAGTTACTGTTCACCCCTAAACATATTTTAATATTTTTAGAAGTGGTTGTGAGTTAGGAGAGAGAAAATATAATGATAAAAGTATGAAAAAGTATTATTATTTTAATTAGAAGAGAGAAGATTTAGGGGTAGAGTAGTGATTTTTAGTGTAATTTGATGGATGAGATTTGGTGGATGGAATAAGAATGCTCTAATGCTTTTTATGTGCAAAAAAATTGTTGGGTGACTTTAGTATGAAAAAAAAACAGAAACTTTAGTATTTTTATGATATTTCTCTATTTTATAAATTAGAAACCTTTTTAATTATAAATTCTAAACGTTTAAACCACCTTATATTCACAATCTGTATGGACCAAGACGCCGCACTATGGCCAAAGCACGACGCTTAGGGTTCACATGTGACCTTCTTTGTCAGACTTTAAGACCAATTTGTCAACCTCGTACTTCAAAACCTCGTACTTCAAAGCATCACGCTTTGACTTTGAGGATGGTGAAACTAATTTTTGGGGGGTTTCAATATAACTACCCAAAATTAAATTACAAAAATAACCAACTCTTTTGTAATTTTACTTTTTATACGTTTAAAACGCGCATTATTATAAATTATCCATGAGGTAGTATGCTGCACATAATAATCCTTCTTTATAAAAACCATGAGCAAGCTACATATAGTGACTTCTTTTACAAGGCATGTTTACTATATAGTAAATAAAACAAAGCATGTTTACTTCATTGATGTGGTTTTTACTATGGGCGTAAATGAGCCGAGTTGAGCCTGTGTCTGACTGGGCTTAAGCTCGACTCGTCATGCTGTTTTGAAGCTCGAGCTCAGCTCGAAATAATTTTAGAACAATTATAAAGAGCTTTTAGCTCTGCTCGAGCTCGCTTTGATAAGTTAAACGAGCCGGCGCGCACGGGACTTCACAGAACCCACTACCGGGTCACCAGCGGCAGTGAACCCGTTGGGGTAGTGGTATACCAGCACCGTCTGCTGGTAGCGCCTCGAATGCTCTAAGATTAGTCTGAAAGTGTATGATTATGCGATGGCCAGAACTTACTTTTATAAAGATGTTTAATTCCTGAATAGTGGAAAATTCCCACAACCGAATTGGGAACATATGATTCTCAAATGACAAGATTTTAGACATTCACCGAATATAGTTCAAGAAAGAGTCGCCACACTTCCTTCTTCATTCTTTCTGATTCCTTCACTTCAAGACTGGTTCTAAACGTTGCGACTCTCTTATACACTAAACCACTGCTTGTGTATGCTTACTAAAAGGCCTACTTTTATTCATATTCAATTCATTAGGGTCAAGTCCGTTAAGAATAGACTCGTTCATAATAATGTTTACCAGGGCACGCAGAAATATCTTGAAATGGTAGTAAATTATTATTGATTTATTTGCCATTTGAAAGCACCTACCAGTAAGACATGAAAACCAAAAGAGCTTTATTCTAATTTATTTGTATATGATTGCCAAATTGGTTCCTCATGAAAAGAAAGAGAAGATGCTTCTAGACGGCCAAACTCTTTGACGCAATCTCATATACATTCTCTGAAAGCCCGTTAGCCGACACGATCATCTCTAGCTGCGCCTGTTTCCAGTGTAACCAACAATTTCAATAATATTCGTATACAATATGAATATCGTTTAAAAAAACAGCTTGTGAATCAATCACTGAAATAGTTTAGATTCAAGATTTGGATATAGTTTTTCTAATTACCATTAATGCATTGATTACTTGCAAGGTAAGAATGGGCAAAAATAATTGTCAGCGTGACCCGAAATAAATTTGACCAGTTTCAACCCAAACACATTTTAAAACTCCCATCCTGCCGCACCACTAAATTAGAAGATCAAAAATTCAAAAACCATACCTTAGCAAGGTTTTGTCGGGTCTCATCATACCGCTTCCACCTAGAAAAGGCTGAAACCATGCGAGACGCCACCTGCAATCAAGATTAGGGCAAAATGGTAATGCACCATGACCCAAGAAAAGAGAAGTCGAAAACTAATGATTAAGTTATTTGCACCTGTGGGTTGAGTTTGTCAAGCTGTACCACAATTTCTCCCAAGAACTTGTAGCCCGAACCATCTTTGGCATGGAAATTAACAGGGGAAGCACAAAATCCTCCAATCAGAGAGTACACCTGCTCACATTCAGGATTTGTGAAAAGACATCAGGGGAACCATCTTTGATCAGTTTCATGTTTAGACAAGTTAAATTTGACCATTTAATAACAACATCTAGACCAAATTAACTCAATTTCATGTCAATGTAAATGAACAGAAAATTCTAACCTTGTTGGGATTTTTAAGGTCAAATGCTTGATGACTTAAAAGTTTGTAAACATTCTCGACATTCCCAGGTATATCCGACGAGGATTGAAGTGCAAACCACTTGTTAACAACCTAAAAATCAAGAAAAAACCATCACCACATAAAGCAAAACTCCGATTTTTTTTCTTGGAAATCCCACGTATAATCTTAAAAAGATCCCCGAAACTTTAAAAAATCAATACCAGATAATCATGCTGCCATTGGTTATAGAAATCAGCCAAAGCATCATCACGGGCTTTACCCGGTTTCTGAGCAATGGCTGCCAGAGCCGAAAATTGATCTGTCATATTTGTGGCGGCTTTGTATTCGTGCAACACAAGCTCAGTGATTTCTTCATCTTCAAGAGATGCAAGATAACCTTTTTTCAAGAAGTCAAATTGATAACGTCAACAGTCAAACCATATAAAGATTTCCGTGCCTACTAATACAATAAGGTCAACAAGAAAGCAAAACATACCAAGGGCAGTGTTCTTTAGTGTTCGTCTAGCCATATTTGTGTGGTCAAACACGTATTTCTCTGAGCACCTATTTTCTTTCACCTGTCAATCATGTCAATGTTAATACTCGCACCATGTTCAGAGCCTTATAATATGCTGAGAACCGGGAGAAATTTAGTACCAGAGTTAAGAACTCTTGCTTTAGTTCAGAAGCTAGCTGCTTTCTGATGAATGTTCTAACCGCATGGACCGCATCAGGGTCGGCTACTTCCATCATGTCCATTATTTCACCTTCACCAGGAAGAGTTATTGCTTTTGCAATAAATTCCTACATTAAACAAATCAAGTTAGTTCTTCATTTCTTCAAATGTAAAAATAAGTTAAAGAAAAACGAGTAAAATACCTTGTCAAGACTCGAATCCAAAAGAATGCATTTAATACCGTGCACAAATTGTGGATCAAGAACCAAAGCATTATTCTTTTGGAAATTAACAACTTGGCTAAGCATCAATTTCCTTGCCAATATTTGTCCAGCTTCCCAACTGTAATAACAATAAAAATTACAGTCTTACAAACAACCATTTTTTCTTTAACATGTGTGTGTGTGTGTGTGTTTCTATTGAGAAGCATTACCGGTTAAATTCATCTGAATCATGAGCAAGAAGGAAAAACAAATCACTGTCTGTGAGATCAGATTGTAGGCGGATAGGAGCACTGTAACCCCGCAACAGAGATGGAATCGGCTTCTCGGGCACATCAGAGAATATGAATTCTTCTTCACCCTGATTGCAAATGCATGAGTAAATTTTGACCTTTATGATATCAGATATAATCGACTTTTCCAAGCCTCGTCAAATGAAAAAAATACCTTTGTAACTCTAAGAACGGTGGTGTAAACGGGCTGACCACCACATGTAACAGACTCTAATTTTCCGTCATGATATATTGATGACAATGGCATATCCTTGCCACTTGAATCGAGAAGCCCTGCTGCCACAGGAATAAACGTGGGTTCTTTTACCGGCTGACCTGGCGTAGGCGGCACCGTTTGACTGATAGAGATCAAATTGACGGTCATTACAAAATATATTCATAGAAAAACAAAAACTTTTAAAGAACTTTTCTTTACCTAAACTTCAAAGAGAATGTACGAGCTTCATCATTGTAAGAAGAAGTAACCTTCACAGTAGGAGTCCCCGCTTGTGAGTACCTGAAAATGAGTTAATGAGTTGTTTAGATCACAGTAATAAAAATCAGATTTCCTCAACTATAAAGAAAGAAGGGCATATACCATAATAAGAAATTAGCAAAATCTGCATCATTAGCGTCTCGCATAGCAGCAAAGAAATCTTCACAAGTTACTGCTTGCCCATCATGCCTTTGAAAGTACAAATCCGTTCCCTGAAATAAAAATGTGTCAATTTTACCATAAAATAAACACATAAACATATCCTACATTCAACCGACAACCATTTGGCCGTTTTTCTTTACCTTTCGGAACCCTTGACTTCCCAATAATGTTTTGTACATGCGCACAACCTCAGCTCCCTTTTCATACACCTGTAGTTAGACAATCAATGAAATTAAATTAGTCAGCACTTTAATGCCAAATTGGAACAACATTTACTATACCAATGGCGAAAAAAGCAATCAGAAGCATACCGTTACTGTATAGAAGTTATCCATCTGAAGAAAAAAAAAATGAGAAGATGGGAGTTAGAAAAGTTAAGATCATCAAGAAATTAAAGACAACGGGAATGAGTTTGAACCTTGATGTAAGAGTGAGGCCTGACAGGGTGAGCCATGGGACCAGCATCCTAGAAAATATGAGAAAAAAGATATTACAATAGTTACATAGCCAAAACCGAATGATATAAAGTTACAAAATGCTCAAACTATAAAATTAAATATACTTTTCTGTTTAAAATTACCTGTGGAAATTGGTATGTGCGAAGCTTTGATACATCACTGATCCGCTTGACGGTACGGCTTCCCATATCAGATGAAAATTCCTGCAACATGTGTTAACCGTAAAAAGAAACTTACACATTTTATATGTAAAAATAAAATCTTTATAAAAGTTAAAAACATGCACTTACTTGGTCACGGAAAACGGTAAGACCTTCTTTCAAACTCAACTGGAACCAGTCTCGGCATGTAACTCTACAAATATTTCAGTACAACGTTTGGAAAAGATAAAAAAAAAAAAGTTAAATAAATAAAGTTTCATATATCTAGAACATGATTTACAAATGGATATAAACGTACCTGTTGCCGGTCCAATTATGAAAGTACTGCAACATAGAGATTGAAATAGACAAACATAATTATAATTTAAACAAAACAAGAAAGCTAAAAACAGAGAACACAAAGATAGGAAACATACCTCGTGGCCAATGACACCCAAAATCGCAGCATAATCCGCATCAGTGGCGGTTTCTGGTGATGCCAAAACAAGCTTTGAATTGAAGATCTGTTTAACAAACAAAAAAAAAGATGGAACAAATAAGAGATTATCATACGAAAAATATATGATAAAAGAGAAAATGAAGATCAATGCACATACGTTCAAGCTCTTGTTTTCCATGGCTCCCCTGTGGCAATCACAAGTTTAGAGAAAAATAACAAAGTCAACCAATGTAAAAAAATATATGAAAAACAACGAAATGTGAATAGATTGCGTACATGTTAAAATCTGGAACAGACACAATGTTAAAGATATCAAGATCATATTCACGACCAAAAACCTACAAATAAAGAGAAAGAACACAAAAAAGGGTGAGTCAGTATTTAATCAAGTAGATGCTTAAAAGGTAGAAGTAGTATCTCAACCCAATCACTATAGATGGGCTAATTTCATTTTATTTTTATAACTAACAGGCTCAACGAGTCAAATGCATAACACCTCCTACCACGCTTTATTTAAAAACACAAGTTGCATTATATTACAATAGTTAAAGATTAATTGTTTATAAAATTCTAAAAATGGATATAGAAGATCCTAGAGTGTGGCTTGGCCCAATTTTGACTGGCACAAAAAACTGTCCTTTTCAATCCGTTACCAAACTGGCTGATTTTGCCACCTCCTTCTACAAAAATAATAATAATATAACAGAACAGCATGCAGAAAACTAACATCTTCATCCCATTTCATGGCTGCTTTAAGAGAATACATGGCATGTTCGGTTTTTGGCAGATCCTGTGGTGGGGTCCATATTTTCAGTGCAACTTTACGACCTGAACAGGTTATGAATGTGTCATCTCGGCTCTCTAACTGGCCTGCAACTAAAGCAAAGAGATAGCATGGCTTCTTAAACGGATCCTCCCAAAGAGCAAAATGGTTTCCACCCTGCAGCAATTTCCAAATATTCAAAACACACATTACAAAGAACATAACAGTCATTATAAAGTAAGACAAGTAAAAAGTAACACTAGCTGAGTGATTCTAGTTTCAAAATATTTCGAGCCAAGAAAACATAATTTCGTTTTGCGGTCAATATAAAGGAAATGTTTTCACCTCCAAGTCTCCTCGCTCAATAAGGTTTCCATTGGACAACAACACGGGGTACAGTGATTTGTTAGCCTCAATACGACAAGTATATTTTGCCATAATATCAGGACGATCCTGAAACCGTATAGATGAAACAAATTATAAACAAGAATAATTAAAAAATAAATTAATAATTGTTTCAAATAAGGAACCTGATAAAATGTTATCTTTCGGAATCCTTCTGCTTCACATTGTGTGCAGAAGTTACCAGAAGACTTGTAGAGACCCTGAATAAAAAACGCAACTTTATCACATACATCCAAAAAGGTAACACCTAAGAATAAATTTATACATAACAACAGTGTTACCTCTAATGATGTGTTCTTATGTGGTAATATCTCAGTGACAGTTTCCAACATAAAATTCCCACTTGGAGGTGAAGTGATAATAAGATGTCGTGAGCCCACTTGAAATTCTCCCTCCTAAAAAAAGAGTAGCTTTAGACAATTAACTTTATCTGACCTCAGAATAAACTATGGGGTTCCATATTAAAAACCTTCAGTTCATTGCCATTAATTTTGACTGAAATCAGCTTGAGATCAACCCCATCCAAGACCAATGGAGAGGCGGCACCTGTCCGAACAACGTGCACCAAAAAAAAACAAGGAAATATCATGAGTTAAAAAGTTACTACATAAAACAATGAAAAAAGACTCTAAGATTAGGTAACAAGAGAAAATAAAGTAATTTGTAAAAGTTGCAAATCATACCATCAACTCTAGGAATAACACTGATTTTTGCAGATACGGTTGTTTTTTCTTCACCCAACAAAAAGGATAAATCCACCTGATCAACAACTCATTAGTGTGCGTCATTAAAGACAAATCCACATAACATATGTTATTTAACCAATACAAACCGTATCAAAGTAGTAATCAGGTAACTTGTAATCTTTTAGAAAGATCTCTTTTGGAGCTTCCATATTTGATTCTTCAACTGACTTTGGCACAGATTATGTTGCCACTGAACAAACGAGTGTAGTACTTTTTGACTGCTTCTCTGAAGGTCAATCATGTATCCATTATCAAAAAGAAGCCAACCCGTTCAGGCTCATTAATCATTTCAAAAGCATAGAAATTTTTGTGTTTGATTCGCTAAACAATAAGCAACCAAAATAGTTCAAATTTAAAGGGAGTATTTGCACACTTCACTGATGGATCACGGGTCGGCAAGTACCTTAAAGCTGAGACTTTTCCCTCATAAATGTAAATAAATGTAAAAATATTATGCAATAAGTTTTACTATTACACTTAGCCATAAGATATCAGTCAGTGAACTGGAAACAAACAATTAACCGTTTTATTACACATTCCATGGTAACATCCGATGAACATGATAAGGTATAACATTCTTTTGGCTCTTAAAAAAACGGTTGACTCCCAAAAAGTCAACCGTTTTTCCTACAACCATGGTAACATATTCCATATAATAAGACAAAAAGAGAAAAAGAATATACAGATATGTAACTTGAACATGAACAAAAGTTAAAAAATAATCTTACGTTCGGGAGTTTGGATGTGCATTTGAACTAATTATAGCGACTTGTGGTCTTAAAAATCAGTTTCAGAGTCGTTTGATACCGTTTATATTCTGACTTAGTGATTAACTAACGATCAAAACAATCAAACCTAAATATAAAACCAACTAACTATACTGGAGTAAGATTTTGATTCCAAGTCGCTATAAACACTTAAAAATGCACATCCAAAAAAATAGAAAAGAAAAAAAAAACAAATCTTTGATAAAGTCAAAACCAATAAGAGAAACCTTAAAGTTTACAAATAAAGTCAAAAGTAATATACTTTCACAACTCACAGCAACACATCTCCTTAATCTTTTCTTTACAATTGTTGAAAACAAAACCATAGTTATCTATAACATTTGATAATAAGGTAACCAGATAACAACCAAGAACACTAACAAGCAGTACAAAGGTTAAGATTAATCATACATGGCAGCATTGGATAATCACATCAACTAATGAAGATTCCCAAAGAATATTTAAAAGAGCATAAATTATTATATTATTATGATTAATAAAGATATACCCAGATGAGCAAACCTCACAAAACTTACATAAATCAGAAAAATCAAATTAAAAACACATAATAATAATAATAATAATAATGGGAATTGAAAGTTAAAGAAGAAATAACCGTTGTGTTGTTTGATAAGTGAAATGGGTGTGAAGAATCAATAATATAGCTTTGAGAAAACCTAAGATGAAACAAAGGTATAAAGAGAAGAGTGGATGCTTTACTTATATAGTGTTGATCATCTCATCATCACATATGATGGCGTATAGATGGATCTTTGCCAGCACAACATATTCTTAAATTAATTAATACTCCTTTTAGAGCATAATTACAGGAATTTGCTCTTAATTAAATAAACTTTTCTAGATGCTTTATGCTTTAAAAATTATTTGGTACCTTGATGGTTTTGTACGATATTCCCTGTAACTTTTTTTTTTTTTTTTGTTCAAAAGCTAACGCATTAGTTTTTTCAACTTCAGTGATTTTAACCAATCATACACTTTCACATCACTTTATTGATTTCTTCACTGAAATATTTTTTGGAGACAGCGCTTTACTGATTATTTACCCATAATCAATAAGATAGAGATAGAGACAAAGAGGAGAGAGAAAAAGAAAAATCACGGGTACCAGCATGTTAACTAGAACCAGAATTTGGTTTACGAGACCACTACCAGCATGGATGGCGGCGGTGTTATCGTGCTAGTAGTGGAGTACCCGTGACCAATTCTTGTGGCGCCCCATCCCCGCTAAGAGGGGACGGGGCACAAGAGGCAAAGGGAACGAGGCTTGTGAAGCCTCTCGACTACACACCCCCACCAAAGGGCCTTCAACTTTGGGCTTGAAAAATCGGTGTAGGCAAGCCGAAGAGGGTAGGGGAATAAACAGAAGAAAGAGAAGAAAATGTGGGTTTTTTTGTGGTGACCATCTCATGATGTGTGTGTGTGTGATTGGTGGGTATAATAAAATGGGGGGGTCCTTGATTTCAGGCTACTTTGGGTTTGGCGTTTCCGGTATTTAGGTTACTTTAGGCTAGTTTGGGGTTAAATTGACGTGGCACTATGTGATTGGTGAGCGTGAGGCTAAAGGGGAGGGGTCCCCCCCCCCCCCTAAGGCACAACATCAGGGAGTGGGTTTCATAAAACTTAACTCGTTTAGGTTTGAGTAATACCTCAACGACATGTAGTTTCTTGGTTCCAAGTTTTGCGAAATTGCCTTTTCTAGTCAAACACACGGTATAACTAATATAACTAATAGAGTAAACTTTCATTTTAGTCATTTTGTTTGAGTTGACACAACTATCAATTTCAGTCAAAAAGATTTTTTGTAAAATTCTTTTAGTCAACGAGTATATTCATATCAATTAAGCCCATACTCTTGGTTGTGAAACTTCACAACCAAACTACCAAACTTTTAATAAAACCGTGTTTCCACCCCAACCTCATCCCTCCAAGACTATGGTTTTACCACCCCCTGTTTTGTGGGAAAAATCATGAAAATATTTATTGACCAGACGTTTTGTGAAAATAGACATCTAGGGCGTCTAAATATATACGCCTCACTGAAAACCATGCAATGAAACGTCTGAATTTAAAGAGTCAATCGCAAATTGACACATGAACCGCCGTATAGGTTTTGCAAAAGAGTGTCCATTTTCGTGACGTCTGTAAAAAAACGTGATGGTGACAAAATTCTACAGAAGGCATCATCATCATAATACTCAGTTTATCCCACATATAGCAAAGCTAAGGTAGGGTCTGAGAAGGGTAAGATGTAGACAGCGTACCTCTACAGGAAGCCATAAGAAAAAGAAATCTTAGCTTTGAACAAAACTAGTATTTTACCCGCCGCCGCGACATGCGGCGGCGCACGCGAATAAAACTGTGTGTCACACATCGTGTAACATGCGCACGTTGCGGCGCAGTAAACCGAATCCCTTTGGTTTCATAACATGTACGCCTCTACCTCGAGTACACCAAAACCTAACACAGTAATTGGAAGAGAATACATACCATATAAATATTAAGGCAATAAAAATACGTAATAATTATTGTTCTATTTATGTTAGTTATTTGATACATATATAAGCAAATGAAGTGCCGTAAATTAAACATAAATACATAGATTTAATAAAACCACCAAACCAAGTTTTCTTAAAACCATCAACTCAAAACAGTTTTAAAAACCATCAAAACAAAGTAGTAAATAACTCAAGCATTCACTTTGTGTGTCTCTCTGCACTCAGTGATCGAGTCAACCACATCTCCTCATCTCTAGCATTCCCTCTCTGTACACCTACTTTTCCACACTACCACCACAACATCATCGATCTAACAATCATCACCATCGCCGCTGGCGTGTTTTCTCGGGGTTTGATTTTTCTGGGCGGTTTGGCGCGCATTTTGATCGTCACCGTTGAGATGAACGAATGCTGGAACGTGGTGCACATGACCGGCACACCCGTGTTTGAGCATTTTCTTCTTCTATTTGACGTGTGTCTTCACCACCATCATCGTCGTCAACGTTGTCGGCCTATCTCCCGTTACGTACTTACACCAAGTAACTATCATGACTGCCTCAAATGGAGAAGAAAACCGGTAACCGTTTTGTTTTGGGTGGCTTGCGTAGCTTTTTTGCCGTTTTCGGGGCTTTGATCCTGATCACTGAGAAGCGCGGAAGTGAAACGTGGAAGCATCCTGGCCGATTTAGGCATTTGATTACTCACCGTTAGATGACCGGACTTACACGTGGGTGGTACGATATTACAAAGAATCGATACTGCCAGCGGTGGGAAGGATAACTGTGATGGCGTCGGAGAAGTCAGAAGAAGCATGTAGGCAGGAAGAGAATTATTAGGGTGACAAACGATGGAAGGTATGTGTTAGGGATGAGATCTAGAAGCCTTTGAAACGTGGCAAGCAGGGAGAAAGAAGAGGCTGTAAGATGGACGCGTAGTATAATAACGGGAGTTAAACAGTCCGTCAAGTTGTCGTTAGTACTATTGCAAAGATTTTGGTAAATGTATATATAATATATAATAAAGGATGGTAGAAAGTTTAGTTGACTTAAACCAATAAAGTAAACCATTAAAAAACCAAATAATTCTTTAACCATAAACCCATAAAGCATCTTTATCTGATTAAGTGCAAATTCAGGTAATTATGTTTACCATTCAATTCTTAATTAGTGTTTTTAATTGATTTCTATATTATTCACATTCGATTTTAGAATTTAATTAATAGTGGTGAAGTATGCTCATCTGGGTATCTTTTTTTTTTATAATCATAATTTATACCCTTCTTGGGAATCTTTTGGAATCTTGATTAGTGTAACACTTGTCAGTGTTCTTGGTTGTTATCTTGTTACCTTATTATCAAAGATTTTATTACTAAGGTTTTGAACTGTTTTGGTTGCTTGGTATTGTTTAGCAAATTAAACATAAAAATTTCTATGCTTTATGAATGAAAATGACCACTGTGCTAGAACGGTTTGGCTTCTTTATGACAATGGATACATGATTGACCTTCAGAGAAGCAGTCAAACAAGTACGACATTTGTTCGTTCAATGGCAACACAATCTGTGCCAAAGTCAGCAGAAGAACTGAATATGGATGCTCCAAAAGAGATCTTTCTAAAAGATTACAAATTACCGGAATACTACTTTGATACGGTTTGTATTTGGTTTTAAGGACCTGTCTTTAATAATGCACACTGATGAGTTGTTGATCAGGTGGATTTATCCTTTATGTTGGACGAAGAAAAAACAATCGTGTCTGCAAAAATAAGTGTCGTGCCTAGAGTTGATGGTATGAGTAATACAATTTTTACAGATATGAAAAAACAATCGTGTCTGCAAAAATAAGTGTCGTTTGGACAGGTGCCGCCTCTCCATTGGTCTTGGATGGGGTCGATCTCAAGCTGATTTCAGTCAAAATTAATGGCAATGAATTGAAGGTTTGTAATATGGAATTATGGACCCATGAAGTTTCTTTTGAATCCAGATACAATTAATTGTTAAAATTTACTCTTTTATTACACAGGAGGGAGAGTTTCATGTGGACTCGCGGCGTCTTATTATCACTTCACCTCCAAGTGGGAATTTTGTATTGGAAACCGTCACTGAGATATTACCGCATAAGAACACATCATTAGAGGTAAAACTTAATAACTTATTTTTTAGGAGTTACCTTTTCTTGGATTTATGTGATAAAGTTAGTGTTTTTGATGCAGGGTCTTTACAAATCTTCTGGTAAATTTTGCACACAATGTGAAGCAGAAGGTTTCCGAAAAATAACATTTTATCAGGTTCCTTATTTGAAGTGATTATTGATTTATTTTCTTATTATTCTTGTTTTTGAATTCATTTCATGTATACGGTTTCAGGATCGTCCTGATATTATTGCAAAATATACTTGTCGTATTGAGGCCAACAAATCTTTGTACCCGGTATTGTTGTCTAACGGAAACCTTATTGAGCAAGGAGACATAGAGGTGAATATATTTCCTGTATATTAACACTCACTCAGCCAGTGTTACTTTTTTACCTGTATTATGTTCTATCTAATGAGTTTTTTGTATATTTGGAAATTGCTGCAGGGTGGAAACCATTTTGCTGTTTGGGAGGACCGTTTAAGAAGCCGTGCTATCTCTTTGCTTTAGTTGCAGGTCAGTTAGAGAGCCGCGATGACATTTTCACAACCTGTTCAGGTCGTAAAGTTGCACTGAAAATATGGACCCCACCACAGGATCTGTCAAAAACCGAACATGCCATGTATTCTCTTAAAGCAGCCATGAAATGGGATGAAGATGTTAGTTTTCTGCATGCTCTTGGATCCAACTTGTTTTTAAATAAAGCAATGTAGGATGTTTTATGCATTTGACTTGTTTAGACCGTTAGTGATAAAATCAAAATAAAATCCGCACGTCTATAGTAATTGGGTTGAGATCGCTACCTCTACTTTTCAAGCATCTACCAACTCACTCTTTTTTGTGCTTTTCTCTCTTTTTTTGTAGGTTTTCGGTCGTGAATATGATCTTGATATCTTTAATATTGTCTCTGTTCCAGATTTTGACATGTATGCAACCTGTTCTCATTTCGTTCTTTCCCATATGTTCTTCTGCATTAATTAATTTAGTTTTTCCTCTAAACTTGTGATTGCCGCAGGGGAGCCATGGAAAACAAGAGCTTAAATGTATGTGCATTGATCTTCATCTTCTTTTAATCATAACATTTTTTATATATTAATCTTTTTATTTGTTCTGTCTATTTTGGCTTGTCAAGTAGATATTCAATTCAAAGCTTATTTTGGCATCACCAGAAACCTCTACAGATGCGGATTATGCTGCAATTTTGCGTGTTATCGGCCACGAGGTATGTTACCTATCTAGCTATTTTCTTTTTTAGTTTTGTACTGTTTGTTTAAATTATAATTACATTTATTTGTTTTGTTCTCTATGTTGCAGTACTTCCATAATTGGACTGGCAACAGGTTCGTTTATACCCATCCGTAAATCATGTTTTAAATATAACCTTATTCTGTATTTTATAAATTTTCTAAATGTTAGTACTACATGTTTGTAGAGTAACATGTCGGGACTGGTTCCAATTGAGCCTAAAAGAAGGGCTTACCATTTTCCGTGATCAAGTAAGCCAAGCTTTTAACTTTTATAAAGAAGTTATAACTAAATAAAATTTCAAAGTTTCTTATGGTCAACGCCTGTTGCAGGAATTTTCATCCGATATGGGAAGCCGTACAGTCAAGCGGATCGATGATGTTTCAAAGCTTCGTACATACCAATTTCCACAGGTTATTTAGTTTTATAGTTTTGTAACATTATATGGGAAGCCGTACAGTCAAGCGGATCGGTGATTGTTTGGATATGTAATATTTTTTTGTCACATTTTTAGGATGCTGGTCCCATGTCTCACCCCGTCAAGCCTCACTCTTACATCAAGGTTCAAACCCATCTCGGTGTCTTTAATTTCTTGTTTATTTTTTAATTTTCTAACTCCCATCTTTTTCGTTTTTTTTTTTACTAGATGGACAACTTCTATACAGCAACGGTATATGCTTCTGATCTTTTTGCCATTGGTATAGTAAATGTAGACTAGTTTGTTTTTCACTTTTTCTTAATTGTATGATTACAGGTGTATCAAAAGGGAGCCGAAGTTGTACGAATGTACAAAACATTATTGGGAAGTCAAGGGTTCCGAAAGGTAAAGAAAGGTGGCTAAATGGTTGAATGTAGGATATGTTTATGTGGTTATTTTATGGTAAAGTTGGCAAATTTTTATTATAGGGAATGGATTTGTACTTTCAAAGGCATGATGGGCAAGCAGTAACATGTGAAGATTTCTTTGCTGCTATGCGAGACGCTAATGATGCAGATTTTGCTAATTTCTTATTATGGTATATGCCTTTCTTTCTTATTATGGAACTCTGATTTTTACTACTGTGATCTAAACAACTCCATAACTCGTTTTCAGGTACTCACAAGCGGGGACTCCTATTGTGAAGGTTACTTCTTCTTACAGTGCTGAAGCTCGTACATTTTCTTTGAAATTTAGGTAAAAAAAATAATTCTTTAAAGTTTTTATTTTTCTATGAATATATTTGTAATGACCTGTCAATTTTAATCTTTCTCTCAGTCAAACAGTGCCGCCTACGCCAGGTCAGCCGGTAAAAGAACCCATGTTTATTCCTGTGGCAGCAGGGCTTCTCGATTCAAGTGGCAAGGATATGCCATTATCATCAATTTATCATGACGGAAAATTAGAGTCTGTTACATGTGGCAGTCAGCCTGTTTACACGACCGTTCTCAGGGTTACAAAGGTATATTTTTGTTTGACAAGTCCTGGAAAGTCAAATTATCTGATATCAAAAAGGTCAAAGTTCAGTCATATATTTACAATCAGGGTGAAGAAGAATTCATATTCTCTGATGTGCCTGAGAAGCCGATTCCATCTCTGTTACGGGGTTACAGTGCTCCTATCCGCCTACAATCTGATCTCACGGACAATGATTTGTTTTTCCTTCTTGCTCATGATTCAGATGAATTTAACCGGTACTTAATAGAAACACACACACACACACATGTTAAAGAAAAAATGGTTGTTTGGAAGACTAATTTTATTGTTATTACAGTTGGGAAGCTGGACAAATATTGGCAAGGAAATTGATGCTTAGCCAAGTTGTTAATTTCCAAAAGAATAATGCTTTGGTTCTTGATCCACAATTTGTGCACGGTATTAAATGCATTCTTTTGGATTCGAGTCTTGACAAGGTATTTTACTCGTTTTTTTTTCTTTAACTTATTTTTATTATTCGTCGTCATCTTCTTTTTCTTCTACTTTTACATTTGAAGAAATGAAGAACTAACTTGATTTGTTTAACGTAGGAATTTATTGCAAAAGCAATAACTCTTCCTGGTGAAGGTGAAATAATGGACATGATGGAAGTAGCCGACCCTGATGCGGTCCATGCGGTTAGAACATTCATCAGAAAGCAGCTAGCTTCTGAACTAAAGCAAGAGTTCTTAAATCTGGTACTAAAGTTCTCACGGTTCGCAACATATTATTGGCTAACATGGTGTGAGTATTAATGTCAGCATGCTTGACAGGTGAAAGAAAATAGGTGTTCAGAGAAATATGTGTTTGACCACACAAATATGGCTAGACGGGCTCTAAAGAACACTGCCCTTGGTATGTTTTGCTTTCTTGTTGACCTTTTTGGATTATTAGGCACGAAAATATTTTTATGGTTGACATTGACATTATCAATTTGATTTCTTGAAAACAGGTTATCTTGCATCTCTTGAAGATGAAGAAATCACTGAGCTTATGTTGCACGAATACAAAACCGCCACAAATATGACAGATCAGTTTTCGGCTCTTGCAGCCATTGCTCAGAAACGGGTAAAGCCCGTGATGATGCGTTGGCTAATTTCTATAACCAATGGCAGCATGATCATCTGGTAGCTTGTCTATGCCATATATTGATTTTTTCACGAAAAAAACTGGAATCTTGTCTTATGTGTTCGCTTTTTTCCTGATATTTAGGTTGTTAATGAGTGGTTTGCACTTCAATCCTCGTCGGATATACCTGGGAATGTCGAGAATGTTTACAAACTTATGAGTCATCAAGCATTTGACATTAAAAATCCCAACAAGGTTAGAATTTTCTTTTTGTAATTTTGGAGGTGTCGATTTCAACCCATTGACATGAAAATGAGTTGATATCGGTTGGATTTTATTATTAATTGGTAAATTTACCTTTACTAGAAACGAAACGGGTCAAACTGGTCAGTCTGTCAAATTGGTAAATTCACCTCAATTTTTTTTTTTTTTTTTTTATATATGATGCTTTTCTCATACCCTGAATTTGAACAGGTGTACTCTCTGATTGGAAAATTCCGTGCTTCACATGTTAATTTTCATGCCAAAGATGGTTCGGGCTACAAATTCTTGGGAGAAATTGTGGTACAGCTTGACAAGCTTAACCCACAGATGCAAATAACTTAATCACCAGTTTTCGTCTTCTCTTTTCTTGGGTCATGTTGAATTATCCTTTTGCCTTTCTCCTGATTGCAGATGGCGTCTCGCATGGTTTCAGCCTTTTCTAGGTGGAAGCGGTATGATGAGACCCGGCAAGACCTTGCTAAGGTATGGGTTTTGATATGTTAATATAGTGGTGTGGCTGGATGGGCGAGTTTTACAACGTGTTTGGGTTGAAACTGTTCAAATTTTTTTCGGGTCAAGATGACACTTTTTTGCCCATTCTCTTATTTTTTTAATAAGTAATTAATGCGTTAATTTTAACTAGAAAAACTACATCCAAATCGTGAATTTAAACTATTTCCAGTGGTTGATTCCACTAATAACCGGTTTGAATTTACTGAATGTTCCTCTTTTAGCTACTATTTGCTCTGACCCGTTTGAGATAATACACAATCCTTAAGTAAACGGGTTGAAATGATCACATGCATTTTTTAAGATTGTATATGGATGATTGAAAATGTTGATCACACTGGAAACAGGCACAGCTTGAGATGATCTTGTCGGCTAACGGGCTTTCAGAGAATGTATACGAGATTGCCTCAAAGAGTTTGGCCGCGTAGAAGAATTTTCTCGTTCTTTACATAAAGAACTAGATTGGCAATCATATACAAATGGATTAGAATAAAGCTCTTTTGGTTTTCATGTACTTACTGGCAGATTGCCTTCAAATGGCAAAAGAAAACAATAATTTACAACTATTGAAGGTATTTATGTGTGTTGGTAAGCATTATTATACAAGTCTATATCTAGAGAAAGCGTAAACCTCGTACTAAGTTCTTAGCTGGTTTATTCCTAACGGGTTTGATCCTAATGAATTGAACATGATTACATGAATAAAGTCGGACCTTTTAGCAAGTGTATATATGCAGTTATTTAGTATAATAAGCGATTCTGTAGTGGTCACACAAGTACAATGGAGGTTGGTTGAATATGATGTTATGCGGCTTTTAGAACCAGTCTTGAAGTGAATGAATTAGAAAGAACGAAGATGTAAGTAAATGAGGCGACTCTTCTGTTGAACTATATTATAAACAGAGAAAACTAGAACTCCTTATACAAGTTAACTCGGGAACATAGCGTGCTTCAAAGAATAGCGAAGCCGACTAATAAGCAAACGGGTTGAAGCTGCCACTTGTATTCCAAGTCTGTTAACAATTGCTCTGCATCACTTGCAAATAGCATTATTGTTGCCATCATCAAGACCTATGCACTTACGTAAATAGCATTATCGGGAAATTCTTGTTCGGTGATTTGAACTATCCTCACACGGGTTATAAATATTTCAGGCGGTTTGCGATAGACGAAGGACAAATTAGCAATGTTTGCTAATAGCTCATCAAGAAGAGAAGGATCACATTGATTTGAATTTTCAAAGGAGAAACATATCCTGTGTATTTTGTTGCATTTGATGTTTTTGCTTTCTATCTTGAGACTCTTCATTTCTTTTTAACCACTTTTGAGTTTTGATTTAGAACCAAATAGTTGGTGTGGTGCTCAGGGCCCAATCCAGTGTGTTGGTAGGGTGGGCTTATGCCCAGCATAGGTACAGCCCCAGCCCACACAACTATTATTCTATCAAGCCCAAACCCATAACCCTTTGCCTAGTAGCCGTGTTCACTTACCTTGATTTTTGAGGGGTCTTGTCTTCTTGATCTTTATTAACTAGTATTCATTAACGCTGTATTTCCGAGTTAACTTAAAGAGGGAAAGGAAAGGAAAAGAAATCGAAGGAAAGGAAGGGAAAGGAAAAGAAAGGATAAATATCATTTCCTTTCGTTTACTTCCAAATCGGAAGGAAAACTAAACTTAAAGATTTTGCCTAGTTTTCCTTCCATTTCCTTTCTTTTCCCTCCTTAAATGAAACTCGGGAACACACTATGTTTTGTTTTCCTTTATTTTCCCTCCTTAACCACATTCGACCAGTATAACTGGGCGAATGTGGAAATACTCCACATTCGACCAGTAACAGTGGGCGAACCTAGAACTTGGATTTTGTACTATAAATAGCAATCTCATGTGTTATTGTTCATTTGGTGATTTGAGTTGGTACTTTGAATGCTCTCAAAGGGGAGGTCATGCCCGACCTCCCCCGGCCACGAGATAGACGTTTATCCTACTGATGACAGTGTCTGTAACCGTTTCTGTATTAATACGAATCTGTGATGACGTTGTTATCGTTATATTTCTGTCTCGTCTCGAATTCCCCGTCTGAAACCGAGTTGTTTACACGTAATCGATCCGCGAGTTCGGTCCGTAACCGGATTCTCAATTGGTATCAGAGCCGTGGTACCGATTTGAACGATCTAACAGTCGTTTGAATCAATCACAGCTCGTTTTTACTGTTTTCAGACGTTAAAATCAGATTATAATTGAAATGAAACTCAGGAACACAATCAAATTTTTGTTTCCTTTCATTTCCTTTCTTTTCCCTCGTTAAGTTAACTCGGGATACCTTTAATCTTGATTCATTATTTCCTTCTTTTTTTGCTGTATTTTTTAAAATCTTTTGAATACCTTTAATTTCATTGGTAATCTAATAAATTAAACTGAATCTTGATAAGTTGATTGTTGATAGTTGATAACTTGATTTTGATAAACATTAGTTGCTAATATCCATAAATACAGGCAGTGGCGCAGCATAGTAGGGGCGGGGAGGGGCGGCCGACCCCCCCGGATTTTCGCGCAGAAGTTCCGATTATATAGTATTCGTATAGAAATTTTTGAAAATATAGGGTTTCGACCTCCCGAAACTGGTTTTCGACCCCCCGAAACTAGTGACGTCCGACCCCCCGGTAACTTCCGACCCCCCGAACCTTCGGGTCAAGCTTCGCCACTGAATACAGGTTTCAAATTGTAATATATTGCTTTGCGTAGTAAAACATTTTAAACAAACCAATCATTGAAGCTGCTTGTAAAAAAATGTTTTTTTTTCCTTTTCAAGTTTCAATATTGTTATGGTCAAAAGTGCATGTTTGGAATCATTAGAAGTTTGGGAGGTGTCAAATTGATAAAATAAAATAAGGATTCTTTTGGCAATCTTCCATAACCAATAATTCATCACTAGAATATCATAACTAACGTTTAATTTGATTTATTTATTTTATTATTTATAAATCCTTTTAGTTTTTAATAAATGGAAAATAATTCAGAATCAAAAGAAGCGGAATAGATTCTATTTTGTTAAATAATGATATTCTTTTCGGGTTTTAACACCAACTAACCTCTATGAGACTTTGCATCTCTATTATTCGTCACCCCTTTGGGGTTTTCTTAGTCATTTGTTCAAAAACATATTTTATATATTTGTGGTCGGGGACATTCGATATGTTTGTCAAAGTAGCTAAGAGTTACAAGCTGATGTTGGAGTTCTTTTTAAGAGTAAATATGGTTTTCGCCCATATGGTTTGTTCAATGTTTTATCTATTTTAAAATCTTTTATCAGTTTATGTGCTTAATGTTTTTTTTATTTTTTGTTTTAACATCACTTGTCCTTAGGCCAAACGGACGTCAGAAAGTTTGTTAACCGGCCCCACATGCCAGGCATGTGAGGGGAATTTAGTCCTTTCAAGCCATCCTTCCCTTTTTCGTATGATTTCTTTCCCTCTTAAACCCATACGAATAAAAACTCTTAGTATTTTTACCAAGTGATTAAACAACGGTAGGAAGAATTTTTGCGATTCAAATGATTGAGCAATCACTTTTGCCAACCAATGGCTACAACATTATGGATGATTCATGGTAATCATCCACACGATTACTTCGACCAATGGAGGTTTACTGTAAGTGTTTTGCACGTCTCAAATTGCGATCTTTCAAGTAGGTTTATTAGTTTCATTTAATCGCACCTCTCACACGTTTGTGTTGAAAATAATAGTTCTCCAATTTCAATTTTATTACTGGTTATAATATACAATGTATTTTATCATCTTGCATAAGTATTGTGCAGGATGTGGACTCGTTGTGCTGAACGGTATGTTCGTAATTGGATGGAATCAAGGAGTAGCTAAATTGCTGGATGTTGGATTGGGCTGAGTTGAACTATTGGACGTGTTGAAGATTAACACTTATATGTGGACTACTTGTTGCTCACGGACTCGAGGTCCATTCGTTTTATGGTCACCGACTTTCAAGAAGCTCTAATATAAAAATACAAAAGATGCTTCTGAGTTCAAGTCCAGTAGTGGAGCAAGACCAATATTGGTGTACATAAGCTGGCCCAAGTTTGATAGCTTAAGTCGGTTATAAGTCTGAGCCGTTGATGTATATGACCAGATGCAATCCTGATCGTTGATTGTGAGGTTGTTAGATAGAAGCTTCCAGGTCTCCACATAAAAGGCCTTGTATCTTCTTTCACCTGTGGATTTTGGGATTATTATTTGGGTCTCTCTCTTATTATCTCATCCATAATAATAATAATAAAAGGAGAGCCGAACATACAACAGCATTCTTGAGGGTTTTTTTGGTTAATTCTTCTGTGACTCAAGATGTTATATATTCTTATTCAAGATCATCCAGATGTTGGTGATTCTATCGTTTTCTCTCAACCTTCCAGATTCTTTGTAGTGGTTACCAGTCTCTCATCTAGAGTTTGAGTGTTGAATCAGGTGTATTCTGTTTCTATGATTCTCAGTGTGATTCTAGATTTGTGAGTGGTTGAGTTGTTGCAAGTCTGTGCATTTTAGGTTGTTAGTGTGTTTGTTTGTAATTTTATGAGTCGTTGTATGTTTCTAGTAGAACTCTTCTTGGTTTGGGTTTATTAATAAAGTGTTGTTTGAGTTTTGAGTTCTTGATACCGTAAATTCTGACATGGTATCAGAGCCATTGCTCTGTTTCTGGTTAGAGGTCGTCTCGAGGATCTGATCGTTGAGTCTTCCGCTGTGTTTGTTTTTTGTTTTTTTTTATTTCTTTTCTTCGTGTTCAAGAGAGGAACTCGTTCATAGATCTTGTTCTTGAGTGTTTCTGAACAAACCGAAGGTTAGATCTAAGTAATAGATCTTGGTCGTTGGTGTTTCAGAATTTATAAAATTGATCTCATCTAGTTTCATAGATCTTGTTTTTTCCGGTTTTTTGTTTGGTTTGAGTTCCTTTGGACAGATTTAATTTGATAGATCTCGATCGAAGGTATTCTTAAAGAAGATAGTAGATCTGGCTCGAGTTAAAAGATATTCCACTGCTATTGCTCAGTTTTGATTTTTCGTTCTTTGTTGTTTTTCGTGTGGGTACAGACTATTTTCTACTCCAAGGGTTTCCTGTGTTTGTTACTGATCAGATTGGTCATTGTAGTTCACATCTGAGGGTCCTTCTGAGTTGTGTGTGCCGAGTTTAGATCTGTGTTTTAAATTAGAAGGTCTATGGTTTAGTGACAACTTTTACATTGATCTGGAAGTTTGTTGGTTGATCATTGATCTTGTGGCTATACCTGGATTGGGAGTGCATATTCTTCTGCCTCACAACACTGTAATCCTAAGTAAAGGGTACAGGTTGTGAGTTGTTGTTTGGCGAACCCTAACTTGGGCAAACCCCCGGTGAGATCTTTCCAACCTTTGTTTTAATTTTGTTGTTCTAGGCGTCTGCTACCGAGTTAGATGGACCGGCAATTGATCGAGTCTGTCTTAGTTAGGTTTGGTCTTGGTCTAAGTGGCTCCTGCGTGAGGACTTGCGCTGGCACCCTTGAGTGACGAACCAGTGATCTGGACACCCACGTAGCTTCGCCAGTCTTTTTTGTTTTTTGAGTTGCTTCTCTGTCATGAATTAATCGATTTATTAATCTGTGTTTTGGTTAACTTGGCACTGTTGTTACTATTGTGCTTGTTTTGATTTGTTTATCTCTGTGCTGTTTATTTTCTGTGGTGTTGTTTGTTTGGACTGTGTTATTGTAGTGTGTTGCTATTGATTCTTAAAACTGGTATCAATAGTTTTTACCATTTTTATAACACTTGGTCTTGACTGATGATGGAAATAAGAATGGAGATAACAATGATAATAGTAACATTGATAGTTGTTGCTTGTTCTTGACAGTGTGTTGCTATTTGTTTTGGTTAAGAAGGTCTTATTAAAAGGTTTGGCAGCCACATATGTTTTTTTATGCCGAAAATGTTTTCTAATTGAATAAAGCTGTCTTTATGTTAGTGAAAGATTGTGTGATTCTCACTTTTATCAGAATTGTTGTCTTTGATTATGAGATTCATTATTCTATTAGTCACATAAAATGTGTCTAATGAGCTTGTCAAGGTTTATGTACTTGGTAAGATGTCTAAAAGTTGTTATAGATGATCTGTGTATGTAGATAACTTGGTTTTTGTTGTATGATACGAGTGGTAGCAATATCAAGTTCTTGTTTTCAAATCTTTGTAACTTTGTTTACTGGTATAGAATCGTGTGGTTCTCATTTCTGATATAGGCTTTAACCGTATCTTGATGAGTTTTTTGTTATTTGAACTCGTATCATGATGGTTTTGTGTGGTCTATATGTAATGTGTGTGTAATCTTGTTGTTTGGTTAGTCGAACCATGTGGTAGACGTTTTTTTTTAACTAGCTGATGTCAAGATTATATTTTTAACAGCCTTGTATGTTGTCTCTTGTGAGAATTTCTGGTTGCCAATCGTGTGATTTTGTTTTTTTTTTAATTGGCATTTGTGTGGCTGTGTCTTTATAGTTTGGTGGAGTCATATGGTTTATGATTCATATTGTTATGAGACTTGTGTGTTGAATCTTGTGATTCATTATTTGTTAAGTATTGGTTGGGAAGTTGTAAAAGTTTTTGCGAATTGATTCAAATTAATCTTTATGTTCTTTACAAGTTTTTTGTATTTGATATGTTTCTTGTAAAGTTGTAAAAGTTTTTTAATCAATGCAAATTAGTCTTTAAGTTCTTCTCAAGTCTTTACGTGTTTTTGTCATCCTGGTTTACTCCTTTGCGGGATGTCTTTCTAATTGTAAAATCGTGTGTTTTTTGTTATTCAATTAGATGTTTTTTGGCTGATAATTCTGGTATTGGAACATGGTGCTTGATTTGGCAACCGGTGTGTTTCAATTTGTGTATTTCTTCTGTTGTAATCTCTGGTATTGGCACTAGATCTAGGATTCTTGAATAAAATCTACTAGTTGTAGAATTAGGAAGTCCGTTAGATCATGTTAGTGTTTCTTGTTTTTTCATCTTGTTGATGATTTGTACCGTAGAGGTTACAGAAGATATTGTAAGGGGTACCGGTTGGTTTCTCTTAGTATTGTACATCTTGTAGGTGTTGCAGCCTTGTGTGTGTTCTTCTGTGTGGAAGATTGTAGTCTGGTATTGAAGTCTTGTGATTTTGAGTGTAATCAGATTCTGTTTAGGCTGTAGCGGTGCTTACATGTTTTTTAGAATCATGTGATTCAGTATGTATGGTTCTTGTTGTCTGTGAAGGTGTAAATATTTGATTAGCTAAAATTTAAAGTTTTATGTTAAATCAAATGAATGTGTACATTCTTTACAAGATTTTGTCAACATGAATAAAAAATTTGTCTTGTATGTTTCTGATTGGTAATCGTGTGATTTTGTGTTAATCAGAACATTTGTGATTGTCTAATAGTCTATTGTATTCGTTGTTGACAGAACATTGGCTGAGTTGTGTAATTCAGTTGCTTTAATCAGAATATATTTTTTCGTACCATGGTCTCAAATGTGGCTTTAAAATTTCTCTTATATGTCTTCTTGAATCTTTTGTTAAACACACCGAGGCTGGATTTGTTCTAATATGTTTGGTCTTCTAGTTGATGATCATTGTTAATATTAGTTCGTAGGTCTAGTTGTGTTGATTGAGAGTTATTAAGTCATTCAAATCATTTGATTTCTAGTCCTTTGTGGTTATTTCATGATTATAAAGAAGAATATTTCTGTATTGTTGTGCTTCTTGTTTACACAAATAATAAGTTGGTTACATATATATAATAGTAAGAATAAATTTTCAAAATCCAAGTTTCTTATTAAGGGTCCAGGAATTCTTCTAACATTTTCTAAGATATTGAGTCATTCTTTCTCTTTAAAAGGTTTAATCTCTCTTTCTTCTCCCTAATCACATTAGAGTTTTTTTGGTGTTATTTGTTTTCCAGTTGTAAAACTGTAGTCATTTTTTAAAAGGGTTTTCTCATCTTAAAAAAGCGTTGTCATGTTGTTTCCTTCTATAACTTCTAATAACTCTATTGAATTAAGGTTCGTATGATCTAATGTGTTGGTTCCTGTTAGTTCATCTAGAGTTGTATACAGATTATTGTTTAATGATCTGTTTGTGAAGGATGAGTATAGAGAGAACATTTTACAGGTTATCATGTCTTTATTCTGCTAAGTGTTAAAAGGTTTTATAATGTGATATATCTATGTGATTTGGTGTATGTTTTTTTGGTTAAAGTTTCTTGACAATTAATATCATTATCTTAGATGTTTTTTTTTTTGGTAAACACTCATTCGAATTAAAAAAAAAAAACATATGTTTTTTTGTTTTTCGTTGCGTCTTATAATTAGAAGAGTGTTTTACATATTACTAGAAACTTCTTAAGAAACTTGGAAAAATAATAAAAAAGGCAGTCAAGAATTTCACGTCATCAAGCTGAAACTGCGTGCCGTGCCATATGTGCTGCTACATTTGAATTCATTTGACGTCATAACCAACTTAGTTGTATATATGCAAGGAAGTATTTCACTTTATTCTGCACTTATTCTTCTTGGATCTGTAGGTTTTTTGGTGTAGATCCTAGTGTCAGTTTTATCATGGAAATATTCTGATTGATCATGTTTCGTTTATAGTTTCTTATTTCTGAAAGCTATAGAAAATCATTGTAGTTCTTGTTAACTTTCATTGGCTTTCAAGGTTCTGGCTGTTATACTTAATCAGTCCTACGTTTTAGCTGGTCTTAATTTTAAGATTGAATATTCACTAAAGGGTTGTTGGCACATCAACGTATCTGGATGTGAGAATCAATTAAGATGTTTAAGTAATAAAATTGTGGGGGGGTGTTGAAAATAATAGTTCTCCAATTTCAATTTTATTACTGGTTATAATATACAATGTATTTTATCATCTTGCATAAGTATTGTGCAGGATGTGGACTCGTTGTGCTGAACGGTATGTTCGTAATTGGATGGAATCAAGGAGTAGCTAAATTGCTGGATGTCTGGATTGGGCTGAGTTGAACTATTGGACGTGTTGAAGATTAACACTTATATGTGGACTACTTGTTGCTCACGGACTCGAGGTCCATTCGTTTTATGGTCACCGACTTTCAAGAAGCTCTAATATAAAAATACAAAAGATGCTTCTGAGTTCAAGTCCAGTAGTGGAGCAAGCCCAATATTGGTGTACATAAGCTGGCCCAAGTTTGATAGCTTAAGTCGGTTATAAGTCTGAGCCGTTGATGTATATGACCAGATGCAATCCTGATCGTTGATTGTGAGGTTGTTAGATAGAAGCTTCCAGGTCTCCACATAAAAGGCCTTGTATCTTCTTTCACCTGTGGATTTTGGGATTATTATTTGGGTCTCTCTCTTATTATCTCATCCATAATAATAATAATAAAAGGAGAGCCGAACATACAACAGCATTCTTGAGGGTTTTTTTGGTTAATTCTTCTGTGACTCAAGATGTTATATATTCTTATTCAAGATCATCCAGATGTTGGTGATTCTATCGTTTTCTCTCAACCTTCCAGATTCTTTGTAGTGGTTACCAGTCTCTCATCTAGAGTTTGAGTGTTGAATCAGGTGTATTCTGTTTCTATGATTCTCAGTGTGATTCTAGATTTGTGAGTGGTTGAGTTGTTGCAAGTCTGTGCATTTTAGGTTGTTAGTGTGTTTGTTTGTAATTTTATGAGTCGTTGTATGTTTTCTAGTAGAACTCTTCTTGGTTTGGGTTTATTAATAAAGTGTTGTTTGAGTTTTGAGTTCTTGATACCGTAAATTCTGACATGGTATCAGAGCCATTGCTCTGTTTCTGGTTAGAGGTCGTCTCGAGGATCTGATCGTTGAGTCTTCCGCTGTGTTTGTTTTTTGTTTTTTTTTATTTCTTTCTTCGTGTTCAAGAGAGGAACTCGTTCATAGATCTTGTTCTTGAGTGTTTCTGAACAAACCGAAGGTTAGATCTAAGTAATAGATCTTGGTCGTTGGTGTTTCAGAATTTATAAAATTGATCTCATCTAGTTTCATAGATCTTGTTTTTTCCGGTTTTTTGTTTGGTTTGAGTTCCTTTGGACAGATTTAATTTGATAGATCTCGATCGAAGGTATTCTTAAAGAAGATAGTAGATCTGGCTCGAGTTAAAAGATATTCCACTGCTATTGCTCAGTTTTGATTTTTCGTTCTTTGTTGTTTTTCGTGTGGGTACAGACTATTTTCTACTCCAAGGGTTTCCTGTGTTTGTTACTGATCAGATTGGTCATTGTAGTTCACATCTGAGGGTCCTTCTGAGTTGTGTGTGCCGAGTTTAGATCTGTGTTTTAAATTAGAAGGTCTATGGTTTAGTGACAACTTTTACATTGATCTGGAAGTTTGTTGGTTGATCATTGATCTTGTGGCTATACCTGGATTGGGAGTGCATATTCTTCTGCCTCACAACACTGTAATCCTAAGTAAAGGGTACAGGTTGTGAGTTGTTGTTTGGCGAACCCTAACTTGGGCAAACCCCCGGTGAGATCTTTCCAACCTTTGTTTTAATTTTGTTGTTCTAGGCGTCTGCTACCGAGTTAGATGGACCGGCAATTGATCGAGTCTGTCTTAGTTAGGTTTGGTCTTGGTCTAAGTGGCTCCTGCGTGAGGACTTGCGCTGGCACCCTTGAGTGACGAACCAGTGATCTGGACACCCACGTAGCTTCGCCAGTCTTTTTTGTTTTTTGAGTTGCTTCTCTGTCATGAATTAATCGATTTATTAATCTGTGTTTTGGTTAACTTGGCACTGTTGTTACTATTGTGCTTGTTTTGATTTGTTTATCTCTGTGCTGTTTATTTTCTGTGGTGTTGTTTGTTTGGACTGTGTTATTGTAGTGTGTTGCTATTGATTCTTAAAACTGGTATCAATAGTTTTTACCATTTTTATAACACTTGGTCTTGACTGATGATGGAAATAAGAATGGAGATAACAATGATAATAGTAACATTGATAGTTGTTGCTTGTTCTTGACAGTGTGTTGCTATTTGTTTTGGTTAAGAAGGTCTTATTAAAAGGTTTGGCAGCCACATATGTTTTTTTATGCCGAAAATGTTTTCTAATTGAATAAAGCTGTCTTTATGTTAGTGAAAGATTGTGTGATTCTCACTTTTATCAGAATTGTTGTCTTTGATTATGAGATTCATTATTCTATTAGTCACATAAAATGTGTCTAATGAGCTTGTCAAGGTTTATGTACTTGGTAAGATGTCTAAAAGTTGTTATAGATGATCTGTGTATGTAGATAACTTGGTTTTTGTTGTATGATACGAGTGGTAGCAATATCAAGTTCTTGTTTTCAAATCTTTGTAACTTTGTTTACTGGTATAGAATCGTGTGGTTCTCATTTCTGATATAGGCTTTAACCGTATCTTGATGAGTTTTTTGTTATTTGAACTCGTATCATGATGGTTTTGTGTGGTCTATATGTAATGTGTGTGTAATCTTGTTGTTTGGTTAGTCGAACCATGTGGTAGACGTTTTTTTTTAACTAGCTGATGTCAAGATTATATTTTTAACAGCCTTGTATGTTGTCTCTTGTGAGAATTTCTGGTTGCCAATCGTGTGATTTTGTTTTTTTTTTTTAATTGGCATTTGTGTGGCTGTGTCTTTATAGTTTGGTGGAGTCATATGGTTTATGATTCATATTGTTATGAGACTTGTGTGTTGAATCTTGTGATTCATTATTTGTTAAGTATTGGTTGGGAAGTTGTAAAAGTTTTTGCGAATTGATTCAAATTAATCTTTATGTTCTTTACAAGTTTTTTGTATTTGATATGTTTCTTGTAAAGTTGTAAAAGTTTTTTAATCAATGCAAATTAGTCTTTAAGTTCTTCTCAAGTCTTTACGTGTTTTTTGTCATCCTGGTTTACTCCTTTGCGGGATGTCTTTCTAATTGTAAAATCGTGTGTTTTTTGTTATTCAATTAGATGTTTTTGGCTGATAATTCTGGTATTGGAACATGGTGCTTGATTTGGCAACCGGTGTGTTTCAATTTGTGTATTTCTTCTGTTGTAATCTCTGGTATTGGCACTAGATCTAGGATTCTTGAATAAAATCTACTAGTTGTAGAATTAGGAAGTCCGTTAGATCATGTTAGTGTTTCTTGTTTTTTCATCTTGTTGATGATTTGTACCGTAGAGGTTACAGAAGATATTGTAAGGGGTACCGGTTGGTTTCTCTTAGTATTGTACATCTTGTAGGTGTTGCAGCCTTGTGTGTGTTCTTCTGTGTGGAAGATTGTAGTCTGGTATTGAAGTCTTGTGATTTTGAGTGTAATCAGATTCTGTTTAGGCTGTAGCGGTGCTTACATGTTTTTTAGAATCATGTGATTCAGTATGTATGGTTCTTGTTGTCTGTGAAGGTGTAAATATTTGATTAGCTAAAATTTAAAGTTTTATGTTAAATCAAATGAATGTGTACATTCTTTACAAGATTTTGTCAACATGAATAAAAAATTTGTCTTGTATGTTTCTGATTGGTAATCGTGTGATTTTGTGTTAATCAGAACATTTGTGATTGTCTAATAGTCTATTGTATTCGTTGTTGACAGAACATTGGCTGAGTTGTGTAATTCAGTTGCTTTAATCAGAATATATTTTTTCGTACCATGGTCTCAAATGTGGCTTTAAAATTTCTCTTATATGTCTTCTTGAATCTTTTGTTAAACACACCCGAGGCTGGATTTGTTCTAATATGTTTGGTCTTCTAGTTGATGATCATTGTTAATATTAGTTCGTAGGTCTAGTTGTGTTGATTGAGAGTTATTAAGTCATTCAAATCATTTGATTTCTAGTCCTTTGTGGTTATTTCATGATTATAAAGAAGAATATTTCTGTATTGTTGTGCTTCTTGTTTACACAAATAATAAGTTGGTTACATATATATAATAGTAAGAATAAATTTTCAAAATCCAAGTTTCTTATTAAGGGTCCAGGAATTCTTCTAACATTTTCTAAGATATTGAGTCATTCTTTCTCTTTAAAAGGTTTAATCTCTCTTTCTTCTCCCTAATCACATTAGAGTTTTTTTGGTGTTATTTGTTTTCCAGTTGTAAAACTGTAGTCATTTTTTAAAAGGGTTTTCTCATCTTAAAAAAGCGTTGTCATGTTGTTTCCTTCTATAACTTCTAATAACTCTATTGAATTAAGGTTCGTATGATCTAATGTGTTGGTTCCTGTTAGTTCATCTAGAGTTGTATACAGATTATTGTTTAATGATCTGTTTGTGAAGGATGAGTATAGAGAGAACATTTTACAGGTTATCATGTCTTTATTCTGCTAAGTGTTAAAAGGTTTTATAATGTGATATATCTATGTGATTTGGTGTATGTTTTTTTGGTTAAAGTTTCTTGACAATTAATATCATTATCTTAGATGTTTTTTTTTTGGTAAACACTCATTCGAATTAAAAAAAAAAACATATGTTTTTTGTTTTTCGTTGCGTCTTATAATTAGAAGAGTGTTTTACATATTACTAGAAACTTCTTAAGAAACTTGGAAAAATAATAAAAAAGGCAGTCAAGAATTTCACGTCATCAAGCTGAAACTGCGTGCCGTGCCATATGTGCTGCTACATTTGAATTCATTTGACGTCATAACCAACTTAGTTGTATATATGCAAGGAAGTATTTCACTTTATTCTGCACTTATTCTTCTTGGATCTGTAGGTTTTTGGTGTAGATCCTAGTGTCAGTTTTATCATGGAAATATTCTGATTGATCATGTTTCGTTTATAGTTTCTTATTTCTGAAAGCTATAGAAAATCATTGTAGTTCTTGTTAACTTTCATTGGCTTTCAAGGTTCTGGCTGTTATACTTAATCAGTCCTACGTTTTAGCTGGTCTTAATTTTAAGATTGAATATTCACTAAAGGGTTGTTGGCACATCAACGTATCTGGATGTGAGAATCAATTAAGATGTTTAAGTAATAAAATTGTGGGGGGGTGTTGAAAATAATAGTTCTCCAATTTCAATTTTATTACTGGTTATAATATACAATGTATTTTATCATCTTGCATAAGTATTGTGCAGGATGTGGACTCGTTGTGCTGAACGGTATGTTCGTAATTGGATGGAATCAAGGAGTAGCTAAATTGCTGGATGTCTGGATTGGGCTGAGTTGAACTATTGGACGTGTTGAAGATTAACACTTATATGTGGACTACTTGTTGCTCACGGACTCGAGGTCCATTCGTTTTATGGTCACCGACTTTCAAGAAGCTCTAATATAAAAATACAAAAGATGCTTCTGAGTTCAAGTCCAGTAGTGGAGCAAGCCCAATATTGGTGTACATAAGCTGGCCCAAGTTTGATAGCTTAAGTCGGTTATAAGTCTGAGCGTTGATGTATATGACCAGATGCAATCCTGATCGTTGATTGTGAGGTTGTTAGATAGAAGCTTCCAGGTCTCCACATAAAAGGCCTTGTATCTTCTTTCACCTGTGGATTTTGGGATTATTATTTGGGTCTCTCTCTTATTATCTCATCCATAATAATAATAATAAAAGGAGAGCCGAACATACAACAGCATTCTTGAGGGTTTTTTTGGTTAATTCTTCTGTGACTCAAGATGTTATATATTCTTATTCAAGATCATCCAGATGTTGGTGATTCTATCGTTTTCTCTCAACCTTCCAGATTCTTTGTAGTGGTTACCAGTCTCTCATCTAGAGTTTGAGTGTTGAATCAGGTGTATTCTGTTTCTATGATTCTCAGTGTGATTCTAGATTTGTGAGTGGTTGAGTTGTTGCAAGTCTGTGCATTTTAGGTTGTTAGTGTGTTTGTTTGTAATTTTATGAGTCGTTGTATGTTTCTAGTAGAACTCTTCTTGGTTTGGGTTTATTAATAAAGTGTTGTTTGAGTTTTGAGTTCTTGATACCGTAAATTCTGACAGTTTGATCTATTATTGTTTAATTTTTATTACAAATAATGAACCTACACTCTTTGTCATGAAACTTTTCCACGAAAGCGAATTTGTCAACTTTCTAGGTAGGAGATATGTTAAATGGTAAACATAACTTCATTGATATGGCTAATACAATTGATTTTGGTCTAGATGTCTTGGAATAAATGATTAAAAATAGGTTATCAATGTGATATGGTCTTTTAGTACCATTTTAAGTATTAGATATGAATTTAGATTATGGTCTAAAGCATTTGCTAGTGATGATGATCTTGATAGGTTGGTTGAATATGTGTAATAGAGGGTAACTTTATTTAGATTTATGTTGAGCATTGACACACAAGAATGAACACCTTTTTTTGTATCACCTAAAAAACACGCATCACTTGATAATCAATACCAAGAAAAGTTAGATTGTATTGAACATGAAAATGTTTGATAATGTTGAAGAGCCACAAAGTGGAGGGCCAAGTCGGTTCTAATGAAGGGGTGGAGAGTCTGGTTGGTTCAAGTGATGAAAATGACTCAAGTTTTATTGTAGATCCTGATAACATAGTAAATGATCCAAATGATGTAGAAGATGGTGAAGACTCAGATTATATGGGAGAGAATGAAAGCATGGATGAGAATGATATAAATCTTGGTCTGGATGACCTTGAAACCAATAGTAATAATGATGATGCCATGCTTTTGAAAGCAACATTTTTTCAAATAGGGATTTTCATGAGCATGGATTCACAAGTGTATTGGTTATATACTTGGAAGGAGGTTTACATTAACACAATTGAGCCAATCAGTGATTTCGATCTTTGGATACCATTTGCTTGCCCAACTAAATTGACAAAGTCTAAGCACCATAAGCCAATTGGCATGCCAAAGTAGGTTAGCAAAAAGTAAATTGAGGAAATGCAATAAGGATTGCTACTCAAGAAAAAATGGTCAAAATGGGGATATTAGAACGTGTGCCAATGCAAAAAGAAGGGTCACAAACAAAGAAGTTGCATCGGTACTCAGGTTCATCAGAATTTGATGATTAAGGTTCATCACAAGCTATTGGTCAAGGTTCATCAAAACATGCTTTAAAAGGTGCCCCATTTCAATCTCAAACTGATAGTAAAGGTTATGTAGTCATGTTACGTTATGCTTCATAGCTAGTTTCTTTTGAACAATGTTGCAGCCTTTGTTGTTTTGGTTTAGTCTTTTAAATAATGTTGCAACTTTGTTGTTATGGTTTAGTGAACAACGTTTTTAGTGCCATGCTTAATGTCACGGTAGTTATGGTTTATTGTATTAGTAGTTGTCATTCCTATTTGTACAATATGTATTTTGATGCCATGCTATGGGAAGTATGTTTAATTGAAGCTTACAATTCAAGTTACCCTTGCAACCTTTTGTGTAGCTAAATTGCACTAGTAGATAGTCAAAATTGCATAAGTAGCTAGTCAAAATTGCAAGCTTGTAATAGCAATTCATAAGAATACTTGGTACATTAACACCATAATTGACCTTTACAACTTCACACGTCAATCGATCATCATGTACATAACAAAGAAAAACCGGCTAACACCTAAGATAAACTTCAATCTTCTAACTGCAATAGCTCTTGATCTAGCTAATTCCTCATTGTTGTTGATCAATCTTAGAAATCTAGGAATTAGGCGAGTTATTGTTGAACACGCTAGAGGATAAGCTTTGCTCACAAAGCCACATCTTGATGTTTGTTGATAAATTTCATAACATTGGATTACAAAAAAAAAAAAAAAAAAAAAAAAACACATAAAGAAAATTATGGTTGAAAATTACACACAACAATGGAAGCGACTACATGGGTTTGCTTTAGTCCATGATGTGTGAAACTATGTCCACGACCCACAAGAACAAATAGCACCATGACTGGAGTTGGAATTCATGGTGAAGATCGATACCAATGGAAATGGTGAAGACGATGGCTTTATCGGCGTAACATGTCTGATACAGAAGTCAGTGTCTCACCCCATGCCTGGCACATGGGGATCATTTAACAGTCTTTGTGACGTTTTTTTCTCAAGGACAAATTATGTTTAAAATCAGAAACATTAAGCATGTAGGCTTTTAAAAGGTCTCAAAATAGAGGAAGCCTGACGTTGGGCCAACCTATAAAGACGGATATTGTACTTTACTCTTTTTTTAATGCTAGTTTTACAAATATTTTTTAATAACTATATTTAACAATGAGTTTTGAAGCATAAGCTTTTGGTAAATAAATTATTAAATAAGGTATTACGGGAAAGTCATATTTTTTGGATGATTTTTTGGATATTTTAAAAACAAAAAAAAAGATAGCTCATTTGCAAATATACCAAATATGTCAATATTTACCAATAGGGTTGGTAGCTTATTTGCAAAGGCAAGGTCTTTACTAACACTTAGGTTTGAAGGACTTGAGTTCAATTCCCATAGATGACAAGATTAAAAAGAAATCTGGTTTTCAAAAAAGAAAATTATATAAACATGTATAGATTTATGGAAACATTTTGGATATATGAAAGGAGATCAGAGTTGAGCCTTTTTTTTAAAGGTTAAATGTCATTAAAACACCACGGCAACCTATTTCAAGATGGAATAGGAAACCAAACACGAACATACAATTACATTAAGTTAAAATTACACCACTTGTTCCAATCCAACAGTCCCCGACGCACCCTATTGTTGTACCAAAGAAATCCCAAAACTTTGATCAGGGCCGTGATAAGGGGGTGCGGGGAGGACTCCCGGCCCGGGCCCAATTTCTAAAGGGCACTTTGAGTGGCAATGAGTGTTTTCTTTCTGCAAGTATTTTTTCTGTTTTCGACCTGAAAAAAGATTTCATCTTGAACATCACTGGATATAAACACCAGAAGGTGAAGAGTAGATAAGAAACAAGATGAGTCATACATGAAAAACTAGATTGGAAAGATACAACAGAATTAAAAAAAAATTTGAAGTGTGTTACTTGAGATTTGGGTTGTGGTACAGTAGTTTGTGCAGCCTTTGCAGTAAATTTTAATATATAGTAGTACTACAAAACAGTAATTGGCTCACGTTTTTGCACACGATGCAAGTCAAATTCATATTTTATCAAAGAACTTTTGAATCTAGACATAAGATAATGGCCCTTCAAATTAATATGGAATTTTAAGAAATTGTGGTTTTTTTTTATGATCCAATTACCCAAATATATTAATTTTTATAATTATCATGACACTTTCAGTTCTATATTAAGGACACCAGTTCAACGTCCGCTTCGGTTATGAAAACATTGCTTAAAAGACCTAAGACTAAGAGGCACATATTTCGTGGCTCGGGCCGGGCACCTGAATTTTCAGGGACGGCCCTGACTTTGATATCCAAAATAATATCCGCTACTTTGATCGCTTTGCTCGAAAAACTCCTCTCGTTTCTAGCTTTCCATATTCTCCAACTCGTAATGATAATAATGCCATGGAGCACACTCTTCGCTTCTCTTGAAACGTCACTTTGCTCAAACAAATGTGACACCCGGCAAACTCAGGTTAGTAACGTTGACTAAAACTAGTAAGTCTACCTTAGCGAGTCATACTTATTTCATACTTAACTAAATCAGTTGAGTCGTAATGATGATTCTAGAGAGTCATCGGGAGTCGTTACGATGATCCGTAGGATCATCGGGAGTCGGTCCATAAACCATGTGTAAAGGGGTGGTGATTCGTGGAATCACCGGGTTTAACGCACACACGCGAGTCTGGAGTCCCGGAATTGGTGAACGGATGTAAACGTGTTAGTTATCATGTATTATATGTTTATAATCATTATGTGACTTGTTGGTATGTGAATACGTGTTTATGTGTGTTAAAATAGTGTTTAACGCGCGAAAAACCAGGCTGAGCTGCAGGGGGCGACTAGCAGCCCCAGGGGCGACTAGCAGCCCCCAGGGGCGACTAGGAGCTCCTAGTCGCATGTTTTTGGCCTACTCGCATGCCATATGGGGCGACTAGGCCTAGTCACGTGGCCTAGTCGCGTGGTTATGCTCCCTAGTCGCCTGTTGCAGCCCTACGACTAGAAACACTATAAATACAACCATTAACTCCCAAACACCCTTAGAGCAACCCTAACTGATCCCAAGTCGCCCACACACCCTAGAGCACCTCTAAAACTCGTTTTGCTACAAAAATCACCATTTCCAAGCTTGCACACCTTTCTTTGATAAAATCCAAGGTGTGTTCTTCATCCTAAACCTTTGTAAAGTTATTGTTTTGATTCCCCAAAGGTCCAGACCTTGTTTTGTTAAGTTTGTGTCTTTTAAACCTTTGAAAATGGTTTTAAAACAAGTCTACACCACAATAATTGCTATATGTGAAGTTTGCACGCTTATGTTAACCTTCTTGGTGATTTTAACATGAATGTTTTCATGAAATGATTGTACTTCTTATGTTATGTAGGGGTTTTAGGATGATCATTTATGAGTTTGAGCTTTTGTTGTTGTGTTTTGAAGAAGATGTGCATTTTGACCCGTTTGAGTGATTCTTGGGAATCTAGGATGTTATGGTATGATTTGTTGATAGAATGTGGTTAGGATTCACACTAGAGGAATGTTATAACTGAGAAATGTCAAGTTTCAGGTTTGTAGAAGATGAAAATCGATTATTTCCATTTAGGGAAAGATAAGGTTGTTGGTGAAACTTGTACTTTGCCATTTTTGAAAATAATTGCACAAAAGATGTTAAACCAGTGGTAAATTGGGAGTTTTTGCTTGGAATGGGTTGGTAATGAGTTTAGGATTGATACTTGGTGTTTTTGCATGTTTCGGATCTGATTCGGAGGGTTAAACGCGCAAAAATCCGTCACTCACCTGCAGCAGGCGACTAGGATTCCTAGTCGCATGCTACAGGGGGCGACTAGGGGACTAGGGGCGAGTAGGAGCCCTAGTCGCCTGATATTACACTGACTAGCCTCCTAGTCGCGTGTTGACCACTCCTAGTCACCAGTTGACTTTTTCCTATTGCATGCTAAATTCCTAGTCGCGTGTACTGCTGTTGTAAGCGTATTTTGACATCCCGAAGCATGATTTGACACCTAGGAACATGTTAAGAACCTCGGGACATGCCGGATGATTCGGTAACACGCGTTCTGACTCGATTATGCGTAAATTGGGCATTTTGCTAGACTAGACGAACTCTTGCGTGTGCTAAGTGTTTAACTTCATATGTTGCATAATACCTTGCATATAATTAACACGTGATTGCCGGGTCACCAATGGGATGTCGGTCTTGTCTGGCTCGGTCGGTTATCAGTCAAAAGTGTTTTAAAAACGACTATGGTTATGGTCTGGACATTCAGGGACTAGTTAACCTGCGGGTTATTAGTCCGGATACTTATACACATCTTATGATAGGTCGCCGCTATTTGGGGCTATCATAGCATAAATACTTTACTATTTTCAAGTAACGCAACCCAAGGTGAGTGTCACAGCCCCGCTTTTACAGTTTTGCTTTCGGGGAGAAACATGCTGCGAACTTATTTATTAAAGATCATGTTATACTGTGGTTACTTTACATTTACTATACGGCTTTTCGGAAAGTCCCAGGGGGAAACCATGAATGTGCGGGAAGCACAACGGGGGGAAATGTGGATAGATCTATTAGGCCTCACAAGTCCCACTCGACGCAGGGCCGCGGCGGTGCATATTGTCCTTAACATTCGGGTTGCCGATGCATCGGCGACCTAGACAGTCTGGGCAGACAGTAGACGGTGTTTAGTAATGGTTCCCAACCGTAGAAGTAAAACAACTTAACGTCTAGCTAATGTTCTTATAACCTAGTAGTAACGAATATGGTCTTTGGAAACTTTTAAACTTGTTTATAAAAGAAAACCTGTGAACTCACCAGCATTATATGTTGACATCTTTTTGCATGTTTTCTCAGGACGCTAAGGTAGCAGTCAATGGAATAGGTGCACGGAGTCTTGCACAGCATCTATTATTTTGAAACGTATAAACAATGTTTTGTAAAACTTTAATATGTCTTTTGGTTGTAAACAAGAAATGCTTCCGCTGCTGGTTTACATCTCAAAGCATGATATTTTGGTTTATATATTTATATATGAATGCATGTTTGTTGAATGTTTGTTGTGATCGTTGACTGAGATCTGGTGTGTCATGCGCCTCGCGTAAAACCCCGCACGTGGAATTTGAGGGTGTGACAACAAACGAACAAGGTCTTTGTTTGAGAACACGTACAAAGGAGGAGTACGACACCACATAGAAATTCCATTCCACACCCCCGCCGCTACACCACACACGGTAAGAATATGGTCCATTGTCTCGTTATCGTCTTCACACAACACACAAATGTCGTCTTGGATCACAATATTCCTCCTTGCAAAACAACCTTCGTCGAAGACGATCAAGAAAGGCGCGCCACATAAAAATGTTACATTTTGCCGGAACCCATTTGCACCATTTGAAGCCAAACCGCTCGTCATTTCCTTTCCCACGCAGCCACCGCTTAGCGAAGCCACAGTGAAGTTATCGTTTTTATTATCGTTCCAACACCAAGCATCTTGTCGATCAAAAAGGAGGCCTCGGTCATTCGAGCTTCCAACTCATCCCTATGCGCGATATCATCTTGTGTCACCATTACCCTTTTCCACCTCCATTTGATCACAAAACGGTCTTCATTAAACTCGCATCGATCACATACCCGAAACTGTTTGTGTGTCTCCAATCCAAAGAGGCCCGGATAGCAATCTTTCAACGGTAATTGGCACAACCACGGATCAATCCAAATCGAAGTCCTTCCCATTACCAACCCGACCCCTTATCATGTTTAAAACCCCTGCCCCATCAACTTTGATCTTACTACATAACGACACAATATTCTTCCAAACCCCGGACACACTGTTGTTTATAGGGAGAACGCCCCACTTACGATCAGAGCCATGGATAGAATCAACCACCTTACGCCAAAGAGCATTTTGTTCCGTAAGGTACCTCCAACACCACTTCAATAATAACGCCTTGTTACACTCGTCAAGTCTAGCCAAACCCAACCCACCTTCTTCTCTATATCGAGTCACTTTATCCCAAGCAACCCAAGCCATCTTCCTCACTTCATCTAACCCGCCCCATAGAAAATTCCTCATATACTGTTCAAGCCGATTGATAACCTTGACCGGGGCCTTAAACAAGGATAAGTAGTGAGTAGGTAGGCTATCTAAAACCGAATTTATTAGAGTGACACGCCCTCCAATAGAACTATTATTCGCTTCCACTTGGATAAACGCTTCCTAAAAGAAGTCACCACCGGGTCCCAATGAGTCACTATGTTCATGTTAGCCCCCACCATAATACCCAAGTACGAGAACGGGAGCGACCCAGATTTACACCCCAATCTATCTGCCATTCTACCAACCTCTTCATTCCGCGTCCCCACTCCATACAGAATGGATTTGTAGATATTTATTTTTAAACCAGAGCACATAAAAAAATATCCGCAAAATCCTCTTCATATTAGAGAAATTAAAAATTGGACAACTCACCCATCATCATAGTGTCGTCTGCATAAAGTAAATGTGAGATAATCGGGCCATCCTTCGGAAGACGAACGCCATCAAAATACCCAATCGAACATGCTTTTTTGACCAGGTTCGAAAACGCTTCCATAACGAGAATAAACAAAAATGGAGACAGAGGGTCGCCTTGATGAATACATTTCTGATAAGAAAACTGAAAAGTAGGTGGCCGTTCACCAGAATTAGGGGTGTAAACGAGCCGAGCCGAGCCGAGCCCGAGCCTGACTGGCTCGGGTCGGGCTCGTTAAGGTTTTGTGAAGCTCGAGCTCGAGCTCGGCTCGGTTCGAGCCTACAATCTTGAGCTCGAGCTTGGCTCACTAGCAAAATCCAAAGCTCGAGCTCGGCTCGGCTCGAGGTGATTTGAGAATCTCAAACGAGCTCAAAGCTCGGCTCGAGCTCGCAAAAAGCTCGGCTATAACTTAGGCTCGCGAGCCCAATCGTTAAGGCTATAACTTAGGCTCTGCTATAACTTAGGCTCGGGCTCGGGCTCTAGCTCGTTAAGGTTCGATTAGGCTCGCGAGCCAATCGAGCCTTGTATCTAGGGCTCGAGATCGGGCTCGATAACTAAACGAGCCATATTTCAGGCTCGGCTCGGGCTTGTTTAAGGCTCGGCTCGTTCGAGCTTTTTACAGAGCCGATCCCGAGCCGCTACGTGTCATTTACACCCCTAACCAGAATAGAAGCTTGTGAAGCAGATAACACCCCTTTTATCCATTTGTGCCACAAAGACGAAAAGCCCATCTGCTCGAGCACTGACAATAAAAACTCCAGTTTACATTATCGTAGGCCTTTTCGAAATCAACTTTAAATAAAAATAATTCTCGGCCTGCTTTCTTCGCCCACGATGGTACTTCATTCGTGATCAAAGGACCATCCAAAATATATCTACCAGAGAGGAACGCAGACTGGGAATCTGAAACAACCATATCCATGACCCCTTTAATACGATTAGTCAACACTTTAGAAACAACCATAGAGATACAACCAATTAAACTAATTGGTCGAAAATCACCAAACTCTGTCGGTTCCACCTTCTTCGGTATCAATGTAATGAATGATGATCCGGCTTCGAGACTGAATTGACCGGAATCGTAAAAATGTCTCAAAATCTCAACAAAATCTTTCTCAAGCAAGCTCCAAAATTTTTTAATTAATCGGAAATTAAAACCATCTGGCTAGGGAGCTTTATCATCACCGCCTCCTTTATTTCCTCAACATGATGGTAACCCTAGCCGCACTTATTTTAGGTGAAATTGTATTTGTTTGTATAGGCTTATAGTTTAGTGCACCTTTGTTTCTTCAAAAGGTCTAGGGCCCTTGTGATGAAACCCGTTGACTAACGAACCTTAGATGCATAAATGAGTGCATTAGTCATCATGAGAGAATATAAGCTTAATTGTATGCGCCAAAGATCCAACGATTATAATCACTAAGTATTGAAAAGTGATGAGAAGCATAATCATGTGATTAAACTATAATTAAGCACTTTCCTAGGTTGTAGGCTTTTGAATTCCTTTGACTCGTGCATTTTGTGGCATTTAGAAAATACATTTGTGCTAATTTTTGTATAGTATTCTTTGCCTTGTTTGGATCGTGGCCAATTCATGTTTGAGGTACATATTCCTCATGTTTACATAATTGCATTGGAAATTTATTAAAGGTCGATTACATTTTGTAAGATACGTTAACCAGTCTAAAGTTGCATACTAAAGCAATGCCATTAAAGTATGCAAATGTTTAATGACTCGATAACAGATTTGATGTGTGTAATTTGGTATATGTAGATATTATTTTTGTTTCTTATATGAAACGTTCAAGTTATATTCTACATAAATGTTGCTCTACTTACGTATTATCTTGGTACAATATATGTAAAATTCTTCTGTGTTGTATAAGTACAATTTTGATTTGATGAAATGGTTTTTTGTTTTCCACTTCGAAAACTTGATCACCAAACAATCAAAATTAGATATACACTGCAAAGTGAAGATAGCCTAAGAAAGATTGTGAGTATTTGATTAAAAACTTCAATGATTGAGATCGAATCGTAGTGAGCTATTTTTCCAAAAAAGACAATCGTTGTATTTTTATAGATTCCTCAACCCTTTTTTTTAACATAAATAATTTTTTAATATGACTTTTTTATTTTTTTTTTCACCACAAAACGATTTTTTTTGTTAATCTATAACTAGAATTTAGTATTGATATATACTTAAAAGTATTTTTCATTTATATCATGTATTTGGAACATGTTTCATGTATTTCGGTATATTTCATGTATATCCATGTATTTGAAATATATTTTTTTATGTAATTCATGTATTTTTCATGTGTATCCATATATTTGAAGCATATTTTTATTTATTTCATGTATATTTCTTGCATTTTCATATATTTGTAGTTTTGAACAAGGTTCAAAACACCTTACTAACTATTTTAAGTTTATAAGTTCGCTTTGGTTAGGGGTGTAAATGATGCGCAACGGCTCGAGAGCTACTTGGGATCGGATCGGTAAAACACTCGAACGAGCCGAGCCTTAACGAGCTCGAGCCCGAGCCCGAGCTTGAGCTTGAAACATGACTCGTTTTCATACAAAGACCGTTTAGGCTCGCGAGCCTAAACGAGCCCAAACAAATTTTATATTATTGTTATTATTATTATTTTATATAGTATACCACTATTTAACATTATCGAGTCGAGCTCGAGCTCGAGTCGAGCTTTTAGCTGCTTTTAAATTGTTCTATAATTATTTCGAGCCAAGTCGAGCAGAGCTCGATCCCTTGGGTTTTACTTTCGAGCCGAGTTCGAGCTCAAAGTATAAGGCTCGAACCGAGCCGAGCTCGATCTTCATAAAATCATGACGAGCCGAGCTCGAGCCCAGTCAAGCTCTAGCCCGGCTCGGCTCGTTTACACCCTAGCTTTGGTAATTAACCGAACTGAACCGAAACTGAACCAACCGAAATATAAATGGAATTAATCAAACCAACATAACTGATCAGTTTCGATTATGGTTTTTTCTACCAAACTTTGGTTATCAGTTATATGTAAAAACCGAACCGACATTCACTCCATCCCTGTCATAAATGATAAACCATCACAAATTTTGCTATATTAATGGTCTTCAATTATCTAAACAATAAAAAATTGAATTGCAAGAGAATATAAATGACAGAAAAGCAAATATTCCCAAGTTTTATACTCATAATAATGTTACGTTATAAATTACAATAAACTATCAAATGTTCAAAGCAATCTAAATGCTTTATACGACAACTTGGTTCCTTTTTCTGACCCCCTTTCCATCCGTCCAACTTCGATCATACACCAACTATTTAAATAATAATAATAATAATAATAATAATAATAATAATAATAATAATAATAATAATAATAATAATAATATGTTTATTTCTATAACCATGTAACGTTCCAAATCTAGGATTAACCAATCTAATAGAATATCTCCAAGAATTCTTGAAGGAAGATAGTTATGGTTTTTATTTAGGAACATAGCTAAACTGATGAAATTGGGCGGTGGCGGGCATGTATGTGTTGAAAAACTGTGTCTTGGTATTCCTTCACAGTATTCTTCTTGCAAACCGTCCATCTACACGTAACAGAAATAAAAAATCAACTTATAATTAGTAAAGTTATACATCTATATAATTCTTTTATATCATGAAGAATACAATGTTTTCAAATACGGACCCCACCGGGTCCCTAGTCCAACGAACCAGCAAAACATTCAAAAAATTCCAACAAAAACAGATATATAGAATTATCTCGTGTATCTCATCGTTGCCAAGGTGTGATTGCTAGACATGTGACTTGTATTTGTAAAATTATATGATCATGAGATTTTCTCTATTTTTTATATGTTTTATTTTCCCATACCTTTTGGAAGATAACGATTAATATGATAATGACATGTTTAGGAAGTTTTATTTATTTGTTAATCTCATTATGCAATTCGAAATAGTTAAACACATTCAACTAATCAGGTTTGATTTCGAAAATGATATCATAAAAGGCCATAATTTGTAAAAGCAAAGTTTGATGTAACTCACGATTTCAGTAAAATGATATTTTATTATTTATATCTTACCCACTCAGACTTTATCTTATCTTTGCTATTGGTGAGATTTACTGAGTATGATGATGATGATATTCTGTATTTAGATTTCGCCTTTCTATTAACCAATAAAAATAATTCGAGAAAATACTTACCCAGTATTCATCTTCATCCTCGTACCGTTGAAAATTTAAAGTTTTTAGGAGTCGTTTCTTCAGGCTCATCGTTACGAGCAAATCTCCCACGAATTCTTGGACGGTTATCAGCAAGAGTTTTTCGACATGCATACTTTCATATAAAAAAGAGCAAATAAAGTTATTAGATATGGACTACATCATGCATTCAATGCATGTTTATTTTGTTACACATTATAATCCTTATTTGGGACTTAGTTTAAATCATCTTTTGCATATGAAATCAATGAATTTAATATTCATACAATAAAACAAATTACTACTTGTTAATTGGGAAATTAATTACCTTAATCGTTTTATTAAAATTTCTCTGTGTCCTTTTGGCTTTGTATCTTAAGATTCTCTCCTTCCTTTCTTCCGGACTGTAACGACCCACCTTAAAATTTGCTTCCTCCATGAATGATCCTTCGGTCGCTAATGGACTCGACGACAATGTTTGACTTCTATGACTGTTTTTCAAGCTCTAAAAAAAATATTCAAAGTTAAAAAATGAACTTAAAAGAGTCAAAATTGGACATGCTATGTATGATAAGGAGGACTAACTTGTATGTCACCAGCACTACAAACTTTCTCATATGGTTTGGACTAGAAGAGAAGCCATGAAGACTTGAGGACTCAATCAAGCTATCAAATTTTGGTTGAAAAAGAAAACCATTTGGTTTTCCATCAAATGATTTACTACTGAAGCTCCTTTGCATCATCTTCAATGTATTTTCATACCCACCATAGCTATGAGGCAAGAAAGAATTGGTGTTGACATGATAGTCAACAAAGGGTAGTTGACTTTCCTCTGTTTTGACCTCAAGATTACACAAGTCTAGAGAATTTACTGAATTGCCCATTTGGTTGAGAGATAGATTCTCTAGTTGGTGGCTTGGTGGGGAGGAAGTGAGGAGAGTGGTGGGGGCAGTTTTGGTCAATTTCATCAAATGGTGGGTCAAAGTTTTCATGGGTCAAAGGGTTTAAATTGTAGCTATTTTCTTTGAAGGCTTTGAGGATGTCAATGGAGGGAGAGTCACTCAATGGGGAGAATGGATCAGTGAAGAAACACTCTTCGAATTCAAACAAATCAGAAGACATTGAATATAATTGAATGTTGAATTAACTCAAAATAATCTCTTGTTTTTCACTTAATGATAAAATCCCATCTTGTGACAATATGGTACTTTTGGTTAACTAAAAGGAAACTATGACAATATTCTTTTAAAAGAGTAATAATTCTCTTTTTCTCCTAGACTAAAAAGTGAAACTTTACATCAAGGGATGGTAAAATTCAAACATAATGGCAATATTCAAAAGGGCAATTGGACTTATGATGACTTGAAAAGGTAAATCTTGGATACCCGACAATCTTGAAAAGTAACGTTTTAACAGAAAAGGTTAAAAACTGAATCTTTGACAACTAAAGACCCGAATTTTCTTTCTTTTTAACCGCTTAGAAGTGTGAAACTCGAATACTAAGGATCATGAAAAAGGTAAAAGTTTAAAAACCACTTGGAACAAAAGTAGAACACTGAAGCTACAATAACTTATTCGCTTTCTTGATCATTAATAAGGGTGAAACTTGAACCCTTATAATGTTATTGGAGAAACAAAAACCAACAAGGGAGAAGAAACCATTTGGGAGTGGCTAAAAGCACTTGAAAGCAAGAGAGAAAGATGGCACTTTCTCTCTCTAAAACAAGTAGGGGACACCATTCTTTGGTCAAGAGTAGGGCAGCTTAAAAGCATCAACATCTTGTGACAATTCTAAAAAACAAATAGACACTACTCAACTAGTCCACTAATGCTATATTATATTGTTATATAAAGAAGTTTTTCTGAATACACCCTTGAACATTGCCTTCTTCGCAAAACCTCACCCCTCATAAAGACAGGGATTATAATTTATAATTTATTAAACTTTGATGGTAAGTGCTAAGTAGTCTCACATGAGTACATAACATTTTACATTGAGCAAGATTTCGTATCATATGAAGTTGTGTGATTTACTTTAAATTAAACTAAACGGATAATTGTTAATTTATTACAAAAAATAAAAAAATAAAAAAAATCACCAAGTAATTTTTAGATTCTGAAAACACTATTTTGTTGTTTCCTTCTTTATGGGCCACATGTATGATAATTCCCAATTGCCGTCAATGTCCCTATCGCATCCTTGCATTAGCATAATAGCCATGCATGACAAACAATGACGTCAACATTTAATGGTAAAAACATACAAAGAAATCACACAAGAGTGTGGGAAAAAAATAAGGGGTTCCTAATTTAGTATCATGAAAAATCAACTACTTTTTTATTCAAACGAAAGATCATTTTTTTTCAATTTTGGAATTTGATTATGAAAGTCGTTTAATTTGCTTAAACCACCCCACGCAAGAGGGTCATCATAGTCATGGCAATCGTCATAGTCGTGGCAATGGCCACGTTCTCCACAGACCATGTGTATGTGGGGGTATGTGTGGAGTGTGGTTATCGAGGGAGAGGACCATAACCACACATCTAGATTGGTGATGACGGTCATAAAGGATGGGATGATGTGACTGTAACTTGGAGGAGGGTGATGGTAGAGAGGAAATCACCACACCAAATAGCCTAGAAAAAGATACATAGCTTTGTAACTAAAGTAGTTAAAAATTTACTAGAGAATGTTACACGTCAACAATATACTTTATACTTTTTAGGACATCATGTAGATAACAAAAAATTGTATATAGCTCCATATATGTCATGATTATATGTTATGGGTTGATATTTTTATTGTGAATTTAATCCATATGTATTTCTTACATAAAAACTTTAATATGGTAACATTAACTTAATGGATACGTTGATTTTGGGGATACAAACAATTTATCAAGTTCAAAATTAAGTTTTGTACTTTTGGACTTTCGAGTTTCATGACTTTTGTCTATCTATAAGATCGGATCAGGCCCAAAATGTATTACAAAATTCCAGCCATATAGAAAGTAGATAGTGTATGGGTTTCGGTCTGTGTTCGCCTCACGGGCCCAACTCATTATGAAAGGACGATGACAATGATAATTTGTAAATTTGTATTTGTTTAAAGAGCATGAATCTTATCAAATCAAACCTTTTAGTAAACAAGGATGATTATCATATATTGTGTTTGTTTTAATAACAAGATTACCAATCAGTTTATTTTGTTAGATTGTCGGTTTGCAATTCCGTTTAGTTAATTTAGTTAATAACCAAAACCAAAACGTTGCCTAAACTTTTTTGCTTAGAAGTACATGAAATCGGGAGGGGAGTATAAATATATGAAATAGAGGTATAAAAGCTAAGAATATATGAATGGTTCAGTTTTAGTTTGGTTAAAAAACCTAATGAACTATCAAATATAAACGAACACATTACCGAACGTATTCTTTTTAGCTTTTATTTAAGTCCTTATGGTTATATCTAATCTGTTAGGTGAGTCTCGGTTTTGAAAATTGATCCTGTAAGTCCTTGAACTCATACATTGTTTTTTTTTTAGCTTTTATTGCTTATTATCCTATGAACTTTAAAATAGATTTTTATCATAAATCAACATTTTACATTAATATTAAAAAATAAATTAAAATGGTCATATCAAGGATGTACAAGATAATTTTTAGTCAGGCAAATAGGACCCAAAGAATTAAATAGAAACTTGCATTAATTCAAAACATTGCCCTGAATAATATATGCATTGTAGCATTAATATTCCATTCTTTATTCTTATTTGTTTAATTTAACTAAATACCATTATTCTTTAAATTTATTTCTAATTTTTTTAAAACCCTCCCATGTCCGATTCTTTATCTATAAAAATATAAGGTTTTGCTTTAGTTTTTCTTAATGTAGTTTTGCTTAAAAATACATGGATAAAGTATAATGATAAAGACTGAGATGTAGTGGTGTTTTTAATTAGTTTCTTATATTTTATGGTTATAGTGATTATAAGAAATGAGATATGATTGCTCTTACTCCATCTTTTGTTAAACTTCACGTGTTTATTCATATTTTTATTTATATTGTCAATGCAATGTTTATAAAATTCAAGAAAGAATAACCACATCGATTAACACATTTAGCTTTGTATTAGTAAATTACACTTACTAGAATATTTCTTAAGTTGATACCTATTTTTTGTGATCTTATGGAATTTTTCTTTGTCTTGCCATTGTCATATGCCACAATATAACGATCAAGTCAGTATCTTCATATAAATGTACATTTACGTAGATCATAAGTATAAACATGTATCAGAGAAGTATGTATAAGACAAAGTGAGGAGAAGAAAGAACCCTCATTTGGATGGATTTCGTTTCTTATTACAGGGGAAATTCGAATCAACCCTCACAAGCTTATTTAATATGGGCCAACACTCATTAGGCCGAACTTAGAATATGGTATACGCTACAACGAACAAGTTGAAGAATCATTATCACTACAACTTTATTTCATTAAAATAAACATACCAACTTACATTTCTAATTAAACTAAAACAAATTGCAATACTCAACAAAAAAATTTGGTTTCAATTTGTCTATCAGTAGTGTTGAAAGTACGGTCTCTAATAGAACACCACCGACACACTATTTACTATTTACACACCATTAAACATATCATACATGTTGTATAATGTCATATAGGTCGTATGACAGACAAAATATAATCATTTGACTCATATACGGGCATGTATAAGGTGGTGTCGGCCAAATCATTCACTCTGTAACACATGTTTGGCTGACACAAAAATGACTGACATACGACATGAATGAACTCGGTACTTGTATAAAAAATCGCCAAAATTGGGTACAAGTACCGGTACGACACCAGTATTTGAAGGTAAAATCATTAAATACTGCTACCAAAAAGGGTTATGGGTTTCATACAACTAGTGACATCACATTCTGGCGTGGTGTGACATCACATTATGGGGTATGTGGCAACCTCCTATTGGTTTGTAATGTGGACCATGTGTATGATTCCAATTAGGAATGTATGATTCCTAAATACCCTACCAAAAGTAGCTATTGGGTCAAAAAAACATCTTCTGTGGCTGGTAGTAACTACTTTCCCGAGGAAGCGGAAGCCATTTTGAAAGAAGTTATTCAGGAACAGAGCAACTCTAAAATGTCAATATTGAAAATGACAAATCTGGAAAATTTGTACAACTAGTATTTTGACCGCGCGTTGCTCGCGGGTTAAATGACGAACAGGTTGATTTTGTGTAACATATTGATTGCGCCACAGACATGAAGCTATATTTTTTTTCATTCATTAATAAACATGAAAAGCTTGCAACTAATTCAAAAAACTTAGTAGTCCATCCTACACTTATACCATTTAGTTTCTACCCTACACCCTTTTTAAAACCTCTACACAATGGAGACAAAGGTGGTTCTTGGGGTCAAAAGAAGTTGTGAAGGAAGATGTTGATATTGGAACTTGGAGACACTTCTAGACAAAAACATAAAGTAAAGCATTATGTACAACCTTAACATGCATGGACAACTCACAAAGCATACTTTACAACACCATGAAGCATACATAACTTGTAAATTAATATACTATATAATAACGCTGCCCGATACCATTTGCTTATCGCTAGGTCACACAAAGTCATAGGGTCCATGTCCATTTATTAAAAGCAAGGGGGGTTTTAAGTATTATTAGAAACCTTTCATTGAAGCTAACGCGTTGCTTCCGGTACCGCTGACTAAATCCATCTCATTTGAGTCAAGTCTCGTATACTTTTTTAAACCCTCATCAATTATTATCTTACATCTTCTTCTTTGATTCGAACGACCCGTCAATCGATTTAAACACCGATCCACTGTCAACCCATTATCAAAGATGGCGGCATCTCAAGAACATTTGGACAAGATGCAGCTCCGTCAGAACTACCGTAACTTATGGCACACAACTCTTATGAACACCATGTCCGCCGACACTCCTTGTAATCCAATTCTTTACTTCATTTTTTATATTTTTTGATACCCTTTATTTTTTTACTTGATTCTGATTGGGTTTTATGTTTTTGCGCTATTTCATCAAGATTGCTGCTTTGCTTTATTCTGGTAAGTTTTTTAATGACTGTTGTGTTTTGTAGATCTTTGATCTGTTTTTGTTTTGGGTTTATGTTGTTTTGTTATTTCTATTGATTCATGTTCTATAATGTTATGATCCATAGGAATTTTGAAAATTTAACAAAATTAGGGCATTGATTGAGGCATTTTATTAGAACATGGTTTTTTTGTAAATTGTTATCCTAGGTGGATGATAAGTTATATATCTATAGATCTAGTAAATTATAGCATTTTTATTTGTACAATTTTCTTTTCAAGTTTGTGCATTGTTATAAAATCTTTTTCTTATATTTGGTCAAGATGTATTTCTGATATGCCTATTACAAGATCATTGTGTCTATATTACTTTCTAGAGGGTGTTTGGGATTGAGTTTGGAAATGCAAAGTGCTTTGGTCAAAAGTGCTTATTGCTTATCACTTTTTGAAAAGGAGTTTTTTAAAAAAAGTGTTTGGATTAGCTTTTGGGATGAGAAACGTCAAAAAGTCAATAATATTTTATTTTTTTAAGTGTTTCGCTTAACTTATTGTGAATATTGTTTTATGGGTGGTAGATTGTAAATTTTTTCCAAAAGCCAAAAGCCGAAGGATTTTAATATACTTTTCAAAAACAGCTTTTCCACCCTTAAAGCTAAAAGCCAAAAGTCAAAACAGAAAGTGCTTTTGGGTTACACAAACAGCTTATTGACTTATTGGCTTTTGGAAAAGCAATAAGTCAATAAGTTGTTTTGAAACTCAATCCCACACACCCTCCTAGTTAGCTAAGGATGGGGGTGTTATGCCGCCTTTCCTTCTCCCGCAGGCGGCCTTTAAGTTGGAGACGTTGTTTCCACCTCTACTGCCAAGCCATTGCCTTCTATCCCGCTCCGGCGCTCCTCCATTTACCTTCTTTGTTTTTCTCCACTTTGACAATTGACACGGAGATGCTGGTGCACACAGCGCACTACCATTTCTCTGCCACCTTATTATCTCTCACTCCTACATCACCCATCTTTCCCCTCCCTTGCCGCTGCCAAACAGAGTGTGGTCTCTGCCCTAATATGCGGTTTGTGTTCGACCATTTTGTTAATCCTTAGTTGAAAGCTTGGCTTTAAAAATTGTGTCTTAAGGCGCGAGGCAATAGGAAAATGTCTCGAGGCGCTTCATGTAGTCAAATATAGGGTGAAGAAGCACGGAGACGGCATCATTTTGGGTGAAGTACCCGTTTCAGGAACGCCATGGGGACGGAAACGCGTTGGGACACTTGGAAATGTTTCCTACCATTTCCGGTTTTGGGGGGGCGTTTCCATTTATTGTTGCCGGAATGTAAAGCGGCACTCTCATCATTCTATATTTAGGGTTTTTAATCAACTTTTCCTTTTTGTCACTTTATACCCTCTAGTTTCCTTTATTACACTTTTAGCACTAACTTTTAATAAAAAGCTTAGTACAAAGTTTGCATTTTTTTCCATTTTAGTCCCTCTAGGTTTGTTACTTTTCTCATTGCTTAAACGTGATTAACATAATGTTCACTTTTTATTTTAATTTAAAGTCACTATTTAGAACTTTGAAGTCTTGAAGTTACTTATGATGTTGGATGTAGAAAATTGTTTAATATATTTTTATTTGTTTATATTTTTTTTTATTGCCGTACCGCATAGTTATCAATAGCAAATAGCGGACGATAGCAAATGCTACTGATACGCTACGTAGCGATTGCGATGAAATAACGGGCGCTATTTCCCATTTAGCGATACACTAGAAGAAAATTTTAGAGATATTTTATATGTATATTTTACCAAAAAAATAAAAAAATAAATGAAAAACCAAAAAAAAAAAAATCTCTCGCTATTTCCCGCTATTTGTCGCTATCAACCATATAGCGACATATGAGCGCTACGCTATTCGCTATAGCGGGCGCTATGGTTGTTATTAACAACTATGGTACCCGTATCTTGGATTTTTGAATTTTGCCGTTCCCCGTTCCCATATCGTCCCCGTACTCGTCCTAGTGCTACATTGGCTATTAAGTAAAAAATGATAAAAAGGATGAAGATATTATGAAAGAATTAGATGATTAAAGCGATATCAAGGTGTTTTGAAAAAGGTGGCCTTCCCATAAGGTTTGAGTGTTCAAGTTCCATGGTAGACAAGGGTGTAAATTTAGGAGTGATTAGAGGGGTTGTGTGGGTTAGCAGAAAAAAGAAAAAAAATGTGAGAGATGCAACTTTTGGTTATGCTGTGTACATAATGGTTTATTAGGTTACACATAGAGCTATGTGAGTCTCTTGCTTTGTGCTCGGCTTAGGGACCTGAACGCCTAGGAGTGCTGCCCATTTTTTAAAAACAAGAGTGAAACATGATAAACAGGGAAATCTAGTTGCTTGGATGTAGAAAATGCCTATGCTTACCAGTTCAACCTGAAAAAATTACACCAATAGGATTAGGAATCTTATCGGAATTATTGACAGTGATATTATTTTTCCTACTTATCATGTGTCAAACCATATATTTATCAAAAAATCTTATTATCCTTACTAATGCACATTTTCTGTAACCTCTATTTAAATGACAGTGGACCATGTGTTTCATACTTACTTCGTAAGCGAGCTCTCTATGATGATATGTCAAGGTATGCACAGCACCATAGTCCATCAGCTAAAATATATGTTAAGGAGATGAGTTGTTTCACATTTAATATGTATATTTTTGTTCTCTATCTCTGTCACAGGTATACATGCTGTGCTGGATATATGCCATGTAGTGGAAGGTGTGGAGAAAGCAAATGTCCTGAACTATGCCTTTGCACCGAGGTATGCAGTTAAAAAGTTACAACATATGTTATTATAGCTTTTTGTCTGTATAAAACTCTGCTTCCATTCATTATCATTTTTAACTTAATTTGGTTTTGCATTGCTCAGGTCTTCCTTTGCTTTGGGAACTCTGTAGCATCTACTCGTTTCTATTGCAAGGAGTTTAAACATACAAACAACACAATGCGATAACTGCATCATTGTAATCTCTTCATGAAACTCTTTTATTGTCTTTGATGTACATCGCTATTTACACTTTCAACATTTATTTAAGTTTCTTTGTAACGTGTCATAACATAGGGTTTCATGTTTTGCCTCCAACAACTTGCATGCATATTCTCCATTGTTGCTTGTATTGTTGGAAGTGAAGAACTCAGTGAGGCATCTCAGTTGCTGAATTGCTTAGCTGATTTGGTTTATTGCACGTAAGTCTTATATTCGTCTCTCTAACTAAATAATATTTTAGTTAACACTATGAATGATGAGTAAACTAATATGTCTCTTGTATTTTTCTTTTTGCAGGGTTTGTGCTTGCATGCAGGTAAAGCCAACTTCCTGTAAAATCAGAAATTCATTTATTTTTTTTATTACGTGCCTTTCGCAACCCGTTTTAATAGGAATTTAGACAGCTAGTGTAACACCATCAACGATATATGTTATGTCTTTTTATTCCGCAGACACAACCACAAGGTGGAAATGGACAAACGAGATGGGAAGTTTGGACCACAACCAATGTCAGTACCACCGGTGGCAGCAAATGTCAAGGATTGATCAACCGTATCCTCCCAATGTCGGATATGGGCAACAACAACCTTATGGTTACCCACCACCTCAAGCCAAGGCTACCCACCTGCAGCTTATCCTCCACAAGGCTACCCGCCTGCAGCTTATCCTCCACAAGGCTATCCAGCCCCAGGTTACCAGAGGTAAATCTTTGAATCTTTAATATGGCAGCTCTGAGTGGTTTTGTGAATGAAATTCATATTTTGTTTTTACCATTGAATTCTTTAGACCTTTTTTTCCTTGACGAGAAATATGTACATTTCCTGTATTGGTCTGATATCGGATCAGTTTGCTATGTTTGTCGTGGTCGTTTCTTGGTTATTGTATGCAGTCGATGGGATCCTTCATATTTTGTAATGTATTGAAGTTAATGCTGTTTTATGTGTTATATACATGTTAAATATCTTTGATTCCTTCGATTAAACTGATTGCTAAGAAAGCAAAGACGCCAAAAGAAACGTATGTTGCAACATATATCGTGTAGTGGCAACGTAAATACTTTTACAGCTTACATTATGAAAGGATGCATATTGTTTTTAAGCATGTATATTCTATACATGCTTAAAATAGTTGCATAGTTTAAAGGAACTACATAATTAAGTTGTTCTTCAACATCCTAATATCCTATCATGAAGAACCAAAGTAATCAGCAATACAAGAAGCTGCCAATAACATCCTATCATAAAATGAATTCTGTAAATCGTCGGTATAAGAGATGTCCATCAACGGGGGCAACTTTTCCGATCATTGTCCATCCACTGGTCATTACAGCACCGTGGATATGTGTCTGCAATTAGCTAACCTTTGGATCTTGTCGCCAGCCTCAAAACTCATACAGGCAGACTACGCAGATGAGATCACAGATGAATCCCAGGAAGGTCTAAGGTGTGGATAATAAATTATGGGATGAATAGTTTTTGTCATTTGTGTAGGTGCAACACACAAGGAAACATCACACCGTCGTTTATTGTTGAATCTAGCCGAATAGTTAAATACCTAACATGCTTCTTCTGTCGTAATCAACATTAGCACACCTGAAGCTTTTCGGTATATGACACCAAGAATATTATTCACTATAATATTCTTACGAAATAAAAAAAAAAGTAATCGTCACTTAAATGTTTCGGTGCCAAAGGGTTTCCGATATAAACAAGTTGCTAACGCAAGTTGATGCCGGCAGAAGTAAGAGGGTGTTTGGGATTGAGTTTCAAAACAACTTATTGACTAAAAGCAAATAAGTCAATAAGCTGTTTGTGTAAACCAAAAACACTTTCTATTTTGACTTTTGACTTTTGACTTTTGCTTTTAATGGTGGAGGAAAAACTGTTTTTGAAAAGTTAGAAAATCCTGGCTTTTGACTTTTGGGAAAAAATTACAAATTTACCACCCATACAACCAAGATTCACAATAAGTTAAGCGAAACACTTAAAAAATCAACAATCTATTGACTTTTTGACGTTTCTCATCCCAAAAGCTAATCCAAACACTTTTTTTTAAAACTCCTTTTCAAAAAGTCATAAGTCAATAAGCAATTTTGACCAAAAACACTTTTGCATTTCCAAACTCAATCCCAAACACCCTCTAAATAACAAAGTTGATGTTGAGACATGATTAATACCAATAACGAGTTGCTGGCGATGACCAGGTTACTAGTGAAACAAACTTGTTGCCATTCGAGGAGTTGCTACCTATGCAACCTTCAACTGATGAAGAGTCAAGTTGCAACGTGCAAGTTGATGCGGATTTTGAGCTTAATATATTGAACTTGGTTATGTGAATTCGAGCTGAATTCTAGCTACTCCTTAAGATCCGAGCCAAGCTCAAGCTAACTATGACTCGACTCATTTCAACTCGTGAACAATGTACTTGTAACCACATCCACTATATACCTACTAGACCTTGTAAGTTTCAATAAAGTAAAATATACTATGTAGTTTTTTTAAAAGCAAATATTATTAGTAAAATCCATTAAAGTTCATTGAATCATTGAAACTTCTCTTAGGTAACTATTTAATCAAATTTCATAATTATTTACATTTGAAAGATGAATAAATATTATTCCAAAATAATGTCCGTACATAACTATATTTATAAAGGGAAAATGACCAAAATAGCCCGTTGACCGGGCGTTTTGCACAAATAGCCCTCTACACCCTCTTTGGAGAGAGGGGTCACGGTCCCAACATGCCTGAACCGTCTCCCAAGGGGCTTCCCATTTCAGCCAACCGTCTCCCGCCACGTGTCGTTGTTGATCTCGAGACAGACCTTTCTCTCCTGAACCCTCTTTTCTTT